>PVIY010015771.1:0-37088 GCA_004026745.1 Myrmecophaga tridactyla | reverse complement strand
ACAAGCTGCTTAGGCTGTGCTACGTTGCATTCTCTCATTTAAGCACCAGCCAATTAAGCCAAACGTCACTCATTGCAGCAGACACACCTCCTAGCTGACTGCAGATGTAATTGGCAACAGATGAGGTTCACATATCCTTGGCTTATGTCCGCAGCAACAAGACTAGGTATGCTCACCTGGCCAAGTTGACAACTGAATCTAACTAACACATCTTTCTTCTCCCCCCATAGATTAAAGATTTTATTTCATAGGGAACAAAAAGGAGAAGGATCCCCTCGGGGTTTTTTGGCCCTGGGCCCCAATCCCTATTCTGCAGACTTCCTTAGGACTTTTCCTGTATTTTCAACAAGAACCCAGTGGGGTTCATGGGGCCAAAGCCTCCAAGAGGGGTTTGAGCCCCCATATATCTGTGGTTCCCCAGGGGTCCCCCTCTCTAGCCAGTGCATACCCTGTGGCTTCCACCACCTCACCCATCCCCACCGGGGAACTGTCCCTGGCATCTTAGGGCTGCAACACCTGGCCCAGGTAGCCTGTGCTCACACCTTTTCTACTCTCACAGGTGCAGCCTCGCCCTTGGTTCTGAGCCAACTGTTGTCCTGCCATCTTGGGACCATGATGGATATGGAAGAAAAGGGCAGGAAAGACTTGAATTACTGTGTGCCCAGTTGTTTTTCATTGGTATTTGGTAGTGAGCTCTTCCCAACTTTCTTTCTGTGGAAACTATGACAGTTCGTGTAGATTTTTGAGCTCCTACACTCTTCCATGTTGCTTTGCACATCTCCTGACACCAATTCTGGGAACTGTGCCCAATTCTTGCATAGTTATTATTGCAACAACTATTCCATGAGATCACCTCCCACCATTGAATTGATTATTAAATGGGTGAAGAGTTGACTTAAAATGGCCCCCTGGCTCCTTCCCCTGGAATGATTTCTCTCTATCTGTCTAAATGACTATTGAGGTTTTCTGCCGTAAGAATCCGAGAAGCCCAGAGAGCCCAACCAAAGAGAGAGGGGAAGTGGTCATGCAGAGAGGATGAGAGCAGAGCCCAGAGAGAGCCTGCCCAACCCAGGACTGACCAAGGCCCCTGTGTTAAACGGATTCTCTAGAGAAACAAAACCAACAGGAGATATCTGTAAACATGAGATTTATAAAGGTATCTTACACAGCCATGGGAATGGAAGAGTTCAAAATCCACAGGGCAGGCTATAAAGCTGGCAGTTCCAATGAGGGGTCTGGACAAACTCCACAGGAGAGGCTCACAGGCTGAAGAAGCAGTAAAAGAGTTTCTCCTCTTCTTTAAAAGCCTTCAACTGATTGGATTATCTCATTGGGAATGATGTGCCGTAGTTGATCACAGATGCAAGCAGCCACAAATGGAGTCAACTGACTGATGTCTTCTGGTTTATCGACCAGTCATGAAATATCCTTGCATCAATAGTCAGGCTAGTGCTTGCTTGACCAGACAACTTGGCATCATCCCTTGGCCAAGCTGACACCAGAACCCAACCAGCACAGCCCCTCACATCATGCCTTAGAGTCCTTGCTACTTAAGTTATCGTGGGTAGGTTTCTTTTAAAGCTAGCTAAAAGCACCCCAACACAAGCTGTTCCCCAGATGACAGTGATAGAGTTGGAAACCATCACCCTAAAGGATCATTTCCCTGTGTCTTGACCACGTAGTAAAACCCACAAGCTCCAAAAACAGCACTTTTATCCCATAATTTGCCAAAGTGGGTTGTAAATTCATTCCTTGAATTGGGCAATGAAAATTAAAAATAAGCTCACATCCAGCTGTTGTCATCATCCCCAATGAATTTGAGCACTGCTCCTCTCTTCTCTTCACCTCCTGTTTTCTATGAAAATCTCATCTCTTGTTTTTCATGAAAATCCAAAGTGGCAGGTGTTTCAATGGAAAGCCGAGAAAGCTGCCAGGGTTCCAGAAAGAACTGTTTCCTGTGGCATCTCTTCTTACATTAACCTCAGTCCAAAGATTGATGTGTTCATCTGTCAAAACAAAATTATACTACTAGAGAAAAACACCATTACTGTGGCTTTTGATAAGACAGACTTGCGTTTTCTGACCAGAAAATAGCTTTTGGAGTTAAATATCTCCCAAGATAATGAAAATCTTAGCTTCAGGCTTTTTAAAGTAATTTTTTATATGACAAAATGGGTGAAAACATTTAGAGACACATACTTTGTTGACGATTTTCCATCAACTCCAAGCTGGCGTAACTTTATTATTATTCAAATAAATGAAGCAATTATAATAATTATTATTCATTTACTATGCAAAAACCCTCAAATGGCCAACTGAAGACCTTTCTCATGAGGTTCCTAGTTGCTCATTTCAACCTCTTTGCACCTGTTTTCCCCCTGGGCACACCTGCATTCCTCCTGGCAGATGCCCCAGCATCACTGGGGCCCTTTCAGCACATCCAGGGACATCATTTATCCTCTAAACTGAGTGAACTTGGGATAGAATTGTGATGGTGCTCAACAGATAAATTTGGAGAATATTTTCCTTTGAGGTCCCTGAACATTCATTTGATTTAAAATGCACTGCAGTTTGGTGTTAAAATTAATTAACCACAAGTTGTAAGAAATCGCTTATTTATTATCTGGGAAAATGATTGATACTTGCCGACAAATAGATCTAAAGGACACACTGCAGAAAAAGAAGAGAAAAAATCATTTCCACGTATGGGTTTCCGATGATTTCTTTTTCTTCCTCCTTGAAACACAGGCCCAAGGGAACTGGAATCTCCTTCATCTGACTAGTCCTACAGCTCAACAGACATCCTAAGGAAGGAGCTGTCACCCCAACGCACTGCACAGAACAAACAACCAACTTCCTCAGTGCGCGTTATGCACTGTCACGACCTCCTTCAATTTAGCGTCTTTAAGCCTGCAAGCTGCAGGAATCGATGTCACTCAGCAGCGGGGGTGAGTGAAATAATTGTCCACAGGTCGTTTTATTAAAGATTGGGCAGCCAAAATCTTCTACAAGCAAATACACCCACCGCCCCTGGGGACTGTCACAGAGAAACATCACAAACTCTGACTTGAAGGAACAGTCTCAGGAATACATATTTTTTTGGACCAAAGGACCAGTAATATATTTTGCTTTCCTCTAATATGTACAGGCCATCTGGGGAAAACAAAAGCAAAAGAATTCCCCGTCAGTAATAAAATCCAAAGTGAGGGCAGCACTTCCATCCACAGCAGGTTGCTGCGGTTGAGCTCTCCTCTTTTAATCATGGGGAATTCCAGCAACAGCACAGCCGTCCTGCTGGCTCACGGAGGGCAGACTCTGGGTTTTCATGGTTTGATGATTTCCCACTATGGTACTGGTGCGATTTGGATGCTACAGCTACTTTTCTGCCACTTATTGTTGAAAGAGGAAAAAGTCTTCCTTCATTTCCTTTACAATGTGTAATTTTAAACAGGAAAAAAATAATCCACCAACCCTTTATAGCTGTCCTTCTACAGAGATCACCAATCAATAATTAAGAGGAATAAATAGTGATTATAGCTTCTTGCTGTCCATGGCTAATGAGACCCAAAGCCCTCAAAATCCCTTAAAACTATGAAACAACTCAGGAGTCATCAAACACATTGCATATTAAAGCGCCCCCAATGGTTCCAGATCCTTGTAGAGGTCCTGAAGTTGCCGTTCTGGTAATCATAATCATTTTATCGAACTGACCTGAAGAAATAAGTACCTGACGCACAAATTCAACCTGTCCAGTCCATGACCTTTATAATCCCAAAGGCTTGAACTCAGAGAGGAAGCCTGTTCTGGGCTCTTTTCTTTTTGCCACCCTCCTCACCACGGAGTATTCAGTTAGTCTGCAGGAAGTCCAGACGCTGGGGCACTTAACGAAAAAGAGCATGAACTCGGGACCAGGCTGCCGGTTCATGACCCTTGGGGATTGAATCACATCTCCAAAAAAGATGTGCTCAAGTCTTAATTCACATCCCTGTGGGGTGAGCCCGTTTGTAAATAGGAACGTTGAAGATGGGTTATTTGTTAGAAGATCAATAGGATCTTAGGAGATCTATTTAGATGAGGCTACATTGACTCGGCGGGGGCGGGGGGGGGGCCTTCATCGAGACCGCTGAAATCTTCATGAAGAGAGGAAGCAGGAGAAGACTACCACCACCAGAACCCTTGTGATCCAAGGAGAAGACACGGCCTGGCCCACACCTTGATTTGAGACTTCTAGCCCCTAAACTGTGAGCCAATAATTACTGCGTGTTTGTCAAAGCAGCTCGGGAAAACTACACTAACCACCTACCTCGGCAGCTAAGCAGCTGTGTGATCGTGCAGTCCTCTTATCCCCTCCAGGGCTCACTTTCCCCACCTGTTAAATGGAAGTGATACTAGTTCCTATCCTATAAGATTGTTAGGAGGATTAAATGAGTCAGCAGTTGTGAGACACTCATAACGGTGCCTCATGCCTTTACAAGGACTTAGATAAACAGAAAAACCCAAACTAAAGGCCCCCTAAGAGAAAGACCCCCAGGGAGATTGTACTATCTCCAGCTTCAGAATGACCTGCGTTGGGTAGAACTGGGTCAAACTCAGAATTTTCAAACCAGTCCAGCCTACAGAATTAGACCCAGTCATGCATGTTCAAGATATTTCTAGAGTCTCAAGGTCATCTGGTGCTTTGAGATGGCCTTACCCCAAATTCTGCTTCCTGACCTGGTTGGTACCCTTCAAGCCCACAGTCACTCTGGCATCTGGTCTCCCAGGACCTGAATTCCTCCCAGGAATTCCCACTTACATAATGAGTCTCAGGCTTGCTGGCTGGGATCTGAGTTTGGTGGTGCCTTATTCAACTGAAGGTAGAAAGAGTGTAATCATGGAAAAGATACTGCATTAAGAGTCAAAATAAAATCGGAAATGTGAGTTCAGACTCAATCACATTATAAAAAACAAGACAGTTGCATTAAATCTGTGAATTGCAGCCTAAGACTTCCCAATCCTGAAGTTTTTTAAAGAAGTATTCTGTGAGCTATTCCCAGCATTTCAAGTAGCCTGATGGAAAACCTGCACTTAGTCAAGATAACACTGTGAAGGCTCACAGAAACATGAAGTGTGATTGTTGCTTGATTGTCTTTGTTTTCCCACTGGCAGGAACTTTATCAACTTGGTGCAGTGACATTAGTTGCCTTGTGCTGACGAGAAACTCTGAATAGCAATTATATATGTCAATGATAGTAAAAGATATGAAAACAAGTTAAAGATTACTAAATCAAATTAATTGTTTTTAGACAAAATCTCTCAGAACATGGAACCAAAGGAGAGAGGGAAATAAAAGGAATCCTCTGGAGTGCAGAAGTTAGGATTCTGAACTCCGTAAGCCCCCTACCAGCTCCAGAATGCTATTATTACCTGGTTGCAATGACCTATGACATGGGGAATCAAATTAAACAAATCTAATTTTAGGTGACAGAGAAAAAGATAAACTTCAAAAGAGGAAAATATAAAGTTATAAATGCAAGTGAAAAATTATAAAGCTTCATCTTCTTCCAGAGGCAAAATCATCTCCTTCCAGAGGAGAAATTCAGAAGTCATAATAATATATTAGGATGATTGATTTCAAGGGATAGTTTATTAAAGTTCACATGAAATATTATCATGGCAGGAAACATGAATATAAACCTGGAGCTGTATACCAGGAAGTGTCTGTCCCTGGTAAACAAGCAAGAGCCCACGACTCGGGGCAGTTCTTAGGGCCAGAGGCGAAAAAAGATTCTGGCCTGAGTTCAAAGACAACATCCATGGCACGTAGGATAAGGGGGAAGAACTGGCTGGCACAGAAGGATAAGGCTGACTCTGCAAGACGCAGTTAAGAGAGTGATAGAGGCAAGATTGCTTTTCTATTTTGCAAAGCTCCACTTATGTTTGTCCCTAAATACAACAAAACAGATAGTACAGACTCCAGTGAAGAAATACAGTACCCTAAGCTACAATTTACACTTTAGGGGGCAGAACAAAAATGCAAAAAAGATTATTCAAAAATAACTGACTGATTTCCCCAAGTAAAAGTATAAAAAATATAAAGTGTCATGGTTAATGGGGAAAATATACAAAATGGGTATTTGTGGCAGAGTGGCAGGAGTAACATCCCAGAAGACAGAATCCTGAAACATTTTTCATTAGCTGGTTATATGGTGTGGGTGAAAAGCAGAATTTCTTTTCTGCAAACATTTATTGATCCTTATTACCTAGCAGGCACGGTATGCTACTGTGAAGTTTCTTTACCTGTAAACAGAACACGGTGGACTAAACAATTCCTAATTGCCTTCCAGTTACAAGAAACTTTATCTAAAATAGTAATTGTATAGTAATGTCTATTCTTCTGTATCCTCGAACAAAACAACAATGGAGTATTATAAATTTACCAACAATATCTCTAATAGTAGATCTCAACTGTGTTCAAAGAAAGTTGACATAGAAACTAAAAGAAAAAAATCTAAAACATATATATGAAGATGATTTGATTAATGATAGAAATTATTTTGTGAAACAGGGCTAATATTTGGGGAATTTATCAAGTGAGCAGAGAATGCACATATTAAAAAGTTTTAAGCCATGTAGTTTTATAAAGATCAATGATTTTAACTTATGAATACAACAAATATTCTAAGTATGCATAGCATATTATCAGCCTGCAATTAATTTATCTTAATGTGTTAGTATTATATTATTTTGAATGAACACTTTTAGAAAATATTGTACCAATTTGTGAGTTCCTTTGCTTATTGCTAATTTTATACACAGGACACAGTTGGAAAATCCAGACTCCAGAGAAAGGAGATAAGGTCCAATGAGTGAATGCACAAAAGTGTGTAAAAGAGGGGACCCAGATGTCCAGGGACCTGCACTCCATTTTGACTCTGCTGTGTGCTTTTTGGTGAGATTGGCTTTCCAGAGTGAGACGGTACATGCAAAGTGGGAGTAGGCTCAAGAACCAACTTACCTGGGCCAGGTGTGGTGGGGCCTATGAAGCCAAGGTCAGTTCAGGAAGTAGGCTTGTGTAAGCTGGTGGAGGCTAACTGGGTGTGCTCCAGCAAGAGAAGGAGAGCCCTGGGAGGTGATTTGTAAAATCACTTTATTTTCTCTTGTTTACCAGAAACCTATTATGTGGGGGCTTGGAGCTATGTACTCCAGAAAACTTAATCCGTTGTTGTGGGTATTAACCCATTGTAAGTAGCATCTTCTGATGAGGTTACTTCAATTAAGGTGTAAGCCAGGATGGGTCTTAATCTTGTTACTGAATGTCTTATAGGGAAGGCCACAGACAGTGAGAAGCCACAGAGGACAGCCAGAAGCCGGAAGTCAATGGAACAAAGAAGCCAGGAGAAGCCACCATATACATTGTCATGTGACAGAAAAGCCAAGGACGAAGGATGGCTGGCAGCCAGCCCCAGAGCACCACAGTCTTACGGAAGAAAGCTCTGCTTTGGTTTTGGATTTCGCCTGGCTGTAAAGCTGTGAACCAATAAATTTCCATTGTTCAAGCCAACCCATTGCATGGTATTTGTTTTAGAAGCAGGAAACTAAAACTGACGAAACTACTGCATTTTCAGAAAGCTGTTTAAAATTAAATTTAGTTATTTAATAATTTTAATTATCTTTGTAATTCAATTAGGTGATAGTATTCAATTCAGTTTGAATTATAGCATCTGTTCAATCTGCACGTCCATTTGACTTGCACATGCCAGTGCACACACCCTTCCTCATCCTCCTCCTCATCCTCATATGCTGGGCACTGAGGGTAAACCAGTCCTAACTCACAGCCCCAGACCTCAGGCAACTCACAACCTGAGACCACATTTGCAATAATGATGTCAACTTCACTCCTAAAATGCCACTGATGCGTTCCAAGCTTCAGGTACAGTAGAACACCATTTTGTGGACTAGGGTGACCATATATTAACCATCCAAGCAAAGACAGAGCTGAAAGTAGACACAGGTACTTCTAATAATTATGTTTGGACTACAGGCTCACTCCCTTTACTGAGCCAACTTCACACACACACCTGGCCTCTCCCTAAGCCCTATATGGCCTTGATCACAGCACCCACAGTACATCACTGGATTTTCTGGTTTATACACTGACCTCTACCTTTCAGGCTGTAAGTCTGTTGAGATCATGGCTTTTTCAATGCCAGATCCTGAATTATGATGGTTACATAGTATTTTCTTAATAAGTATTCTTAAGTTCAATAAGTTTTGAACAGATTATAATAGTAAGTTAAAGATAGAATGTAATTAAGGCTGGGGATTAGGTTGCAGGTCTTCATAGAAGAATATCCTTTTTATTTATGGGGGCCTTAATAAAAGAATATGCTTTTTAATTAGAATTTGTAAGTCATACCTAGGAGAGATTCACTCTTGCTATACACATTTTGTTTGGTTCCTCCCCTGTCATTGACCTCATCTAGTCAAAATTGTCCAAATGCTTTTACATACACAATTTCATAGCACTCTGGTAAGAAGGACCTTGTTAATCTTATGACCCCGTGGTCAACACCAGACATTGTTTTGCATTTAACCATCAGATGACCTAACTATCCAGTTATTATATATTATCAATTTGCTTTAATGTTACTATTTATTAATGGGGAAATAAGGGAAAGAAATTGGGATTATTGCCAAATCGCCTCATCCAAAAATGTATCGATGAGGTTATGCTAAATTGGACGCATGTCTTAGTGGCTTTTTTAGAAGGCAAGCATGAGCCAGATGAAAGTTTTGCTTTTTGTCACCTCATGCCAGTCAAAGCTGATGGAGCAGCCATCATTTCAACACTTTGGGTGACTGTGGCAGAGCCTAAAAGGACTCTGGAGTTACACACTGGCAAATATTCCTAACTGAGAGTGATAAACATCATGCTACTAACCAATTCTTAACCCAGAATAAATTGTATAACTCCACCCAAGGACAAGGAATCTAGAGAATGTAATCCCACCCT
Organism: Myrmecophaga tridactyla; assembly: GCA_004026745.1. Taxonomy (NCBI): domain Eukaryota; kingdom Metazoa; phylum Chordata; class Mammalia; order Pilosa; family Myrmecophagidae; genus Myrmecophaga; species Myrmecophaga tridactyla. The sequence goes on along the minus strand of PVIY010015771.1, from coordinate 28,093 downwards.
GTTCCCTGAAGGCATAAAGCCAGAAAGATTCGGTACAAGAGCATTATTGTTGATCACACTTGTGTTCCTAAGTTTGGAACTTACTGGATAGAAGGGATATAAGGATTGAGGGAATTCTAAAACAGCAAAATTCTAAAGCAGCAAAATACTGCTAGTGACCTTGGGTCCTGGTCTACAAGTGGAAAGCTGATGAAGTTGTATGGACTTTACATACATCCTGGAAAAGTTCCTAAAAAAGATTCTCAAAAAATATCTGTGTAATCCCTCAACTGTCATAAATGGTTTAGGAAGTCTGATTATGGGTAACCATTTGGAGATGCCAAAAGAATCAAGCTAAAAGTTACATTTAGAAGAAGCAACATTATAATTTTTATTTTAGAGCAGTAAGTGAACATCAGATGCTAGGCACTAAGAAAAAGTACTGAGAGATGCCAACACACACCTTACATGGACAGGTAGCATCTGTTGGGCCTGCATAATGCAACATTACAGCACATAAATAAACAGAAGTAAAAGGCCCCATAACATCCATGCAAGAAAGCAGTGATAAGGAAAACAGCTAATGTTTCTTTAGAAACAATGGAAGCCAGTAAACAGTGGAACAGCATCTTTAGGCGCTAGAAGACAGAAAATCCTGGCCACCAGAATTTTATGTCCAGTGAAAATACCTTCCAAAAATCAAAGTAAAATAAAGACAGTTTCAGAACAATGAAAGCAGAAATAGTCCTTTGTCAACATTCTCACTCTATAAAAATAACTCAGCTCTCCAAGAAGGAATAAGAGCACAGATGATTATGTTTTTATGTGACCTTGGCTAGGTCATGGAAAAGAGTTGTTTGGTCAAGCAAGCACTGGTTTGATTGTTACTGTGAGGGCATTTCATAATTGCATCCATAATAAACTGATTGAATTTCTGCTTGATTTTATCTACAATCAACAACGGAGATTGCCCTCAGCAATGTGGAGAATCCTCATCCAATCACTTGGAGGTCTTAAAATCTAGAACTGAGAATTTCAAAACTAAGAAAGAAGAATTTCTGCCTCTACTTCAGCCAGCAAGCTTCTCCTGGGGAATTCAACTTCATCCTCATCAGAGTTTCGAGCTTGTAGCCTGCTTTATGGAGTTCAGAATGCTAGATTTCAGAATCACTTTTATTGAAGTTTCCAGTCTGAGGCTAACCCTATGGAATTTGGATTTACCAATCCCCAAGGTCATGTGAGCCAATTCCTAGAATAAATTCATATATTATATGAAATACATACATATAATGTTCTGTTTCTCTGGAAAACCCTAATTAATATAGACATTGTATGGACATTGTTAATGGAAGACATTTAGATAAATCTAAAATACCATGCTTTATCAATTCATTTAAATTATAAGCAAAAATTATAACAATATTTTATGGAGTTTATGACATATAGAAGCGAAATATATGAAAGCAGTAGAACAAAAATAGGCAGGGAGCAAATAGGATTATATGTTGTAAAGTTTTGACATTCTTCATTTAGTGGCTTAATTAATTCAAGGTTGAGTGTGATAAGCTAAAGACTCATATTCCGATTGATAAGACAACCACTAAAAGGTCATACAATAGATGCAGCCAAAGAACTAATAGATCATTTGAGGAGAAGAGGTCACGGAATTGAGAAGACAAGTTAGTGGAAGCATCATCTACTTGGAAATTGAAATCATTAGGTATTATAGCAGTAATAAATTTGGGGAGAGTAGCAGTGATCCATAAGCTAAAATTGCTAAGAAATGAGGGAGAATGATCTGAGATCCTGTAGAAAACCAAAACAAGGCATGGTGGTAGGAGTATATGGTAGGAGTTTACTCTGATGGTATCAGCTTCAAAAGGGGGAAATTAGTGAGGGGAAGGGACTGGGGCATGGTAGTAACAATGAGGAACAAAGAGGACACCCACTTACCTTCAGGTTCAATAGTTCCAATGGAATGGGAGATAACCAATTACCACCTTAGAGAGATACAGAGGAATTGGTATCTTTAGGGGCAAGGCAGGTTTCGACTCACAAAAAAAACCAAGGTTGCTTTCTGATGCAATGATGAAGTTATAAGTAATTTTATGAATGAAAGATGGCAAATCTAGAGGACAGAGCAAAAAAGCTTCTTCAATTGGGAAGGGGTAGAAGTACAGATGCACATAGAACATGCTTGGGGATAAGAGGTGATCTGGAAGTGAGACCTTCTTTCTGCAATGAAGCAGATGAGAAAGCATAGCGAAATAAGTGTTATAGTCTGGCAAGTCGAGACTGTGTGTTGTGTGATGAAGGAGTAGGGGCCTTGCCAGGAGCATGCAAACTCTGAAGCCCTGTCCTCATCAGGGGCCTTGCCAGGAGCATGCAAACTCTGCAGCCCTGTCCTCATCACTACTCTAAGCCATGAGCACAGTCGTGTTACTGATTGCTAAGGGAGCTTGTGGCATTCCCCTTCCCTCCTACTGATGAGAGGGCATGATGGCAGGTGCAATGGCAGGTATTGTGATGGGAGTATGATTGGGGATATAAAGGTGGATATGATGGAGGGAGTGATGATGGTTTAATAGGGGTATAACAGAGTTTATTGGGGAGGTTATGATGCTTCTCTATGATGTAGGGTGTGATGCTGAGTATGAAGTGTGATGTGGTGGGAGCTATGATGTTGGGTATAAAGAAGAGGTGTGATGGTGACTGTGATGGGTGTGATGGTGGGTGTGATGGTGTGTGTGGTGGTGGGTGTGATGAGTGTGGTGGTGGGTGTGATGGTGCATCTGATGGCAGGTGTGATGGGAGGTATGACGTTGACTGTGATGGATGTGATGGTGGGTGTGATGGGTGTGATGGTGGGTGTGATGGGTGTGCTGGTGGGTGTGATAAGTGTGCTGGTGGGTGTGATGGTGCATCTGATGGCAGGTGTGATGGGAGGTATGACGGCGATATGATGGGAGTAGGATGGGGTAGGGTGGCCTTGCATTGTGGAGGTTATGCTGCTAGTGTATGATAGCAGGCTATGCAGCTGGTTTGAAAGCTCTTATTCTTGGGTTAATTTGGAAGCTAGGCATCCTCTATCAGTTTTTCTCCCCCCAAAATTCACGTGGCTTTCAAGGTTACACAGACAAGAAAAGTTTTGCCAAGATTCAAACCCACATCTGCCTAAGACTGTGTCCCCCCACCCACCCCAAAACTGTTCAAGCCTTACTCCCAATGCCTCAGAATGTGAACTTATTGGCAAATAAGTTCCTTTTAACTGTAATTAATTAAGATGAGGTGATACTGAAGTAAGGTGACCCCTTAATCCAACATGACTGGTGTCCTTACAAGAAAGAGAGAAGAGACTGGCAGGCAAGAAGGAGGCAGCCATACGAGGATGGAGTTAGAGACAGGTCATGGTGCCACAAGCCCAGGGACATCAACAATTGCCAGCAAACCACCAGAAGGCAGGAGGGAACCAGGAAGGATCAGCCACAAGGCCCTGCCCGCACCTTGATGTCACACTCTGGCCTCAACTAGGGGAGATAATTGTCTGCTGTTTTAAGCTCTAGTGGGTGGCACTTGATTATGGCAGCCACAGAAGCAGAAGTTACAACCAAATCCCTTATTCTTTAGCATTACATCTTAGTGCCTCCCTGGAATACCTGCTACATCCACAGGATTGAACAACTGTGTACTATAATCAAAATAATCATTCTCATTTCCACATTCTGTCCATTATAAATATATTGAATGACTAAAGACTCCTTTCCAAAATTGGCCTTAAATAAATGCAGATCAGAATAACCCAAGAAACTTGCCACATTCTTCCTGCAGCATAATTGAAAATGAAAGTTAATATGGAAATGTCTTCAGCTCATATGCCCCACCAAGCGAGTATGCTGGAGAAATCGTCTGTCATCAGTCATGGCAGTAGGCAGAGACTGGAAACTGAGAGCTATAAAAGATTGTCTGTGTTGAAGAGATGATATTCACTGGGTCTAATGCATAAGTGTGCTTATTAAAAAAAATCAAACTGAATAAGAAAGTTGCACTTGATTTGATTACCTATTAGTCTGGGTATTTTCATTTTTCAAAATCAGCATCAGAATTGAAAAGTGACAGAAGTCACAGAAAAGAATAAAGTTAAAGTAGCCTATCGGCCTTGCATCTCTTAGGAAGCAGTTGGTGCAATGTAATGAAAAATTAAACAATGACAGGAACTTCATTAGCTTACATAAAAAGGTGTCTGGAGGCAGACCCTTGTAGCATTGGCTAATTCAGTATGGCTCCACACAGCACCAAGAACTTGGTTCCTTCCAATTTCTCTCCTGCCACCCTTACAGCATTGCCTTTTCTCCTCAAAATTGCTACCTCCTGGTCAGAAGATGGCTATAGCAGCTCCAAGCATTGTGAAGAATGAGGAAAGCTTTTCCAGGAGGCTTCCAACAGACAACTCTCACGTCTTGTTGGTCAGAATTCTGTCACCTGCCTTTTCATCAGCCAGTCACTGGAAAGGAAAATTACATGATTGACTTATGCTAATTGAGAATCATTGTCTGGGCTGCAGAAAACCTCAGTTTCCCCTGAAGCAAAAGATGGCAGACTGACTTTGTTTTCCCTTAGCCAGGACAGGCTTGGAAATGGCTGGTGTAAAGGCAACTGATTATATCTGACACATCTGAGATAGAAAAATGCCACAATTTGAAAAGACATAAGGAGATTCCTCTAGTTCCAGTCACATAGAGCTGATGTCAGCCAGTACGTTTTGTACCTCAATCAAAGTTGCTTTGGTATCAGTCAACAATAACAGAAGGAGTTTTTTGGTTTATGAATATACTTATAAAAATTCCAATTGTTCAAGCTGTGTATCATCCAAGCTGCACATTTCTGTTTTAGAGAGTAACTGACTTATTGCTTCATTTTATCACCACACTTGTATTACAGCAGAGTGGATCAAAAATCCTTTCATAGCTTAATAGAAAGTCCATAATACTCACTGCAATAATAATAGGCTTTGTCATGTCAGTGTCATCAAAAGGGCCTAGATATTTCCTGATATTAACCAATAGATTGACTTTGTAGCAAATTTCTTTTAAAAAAATTCTAGTTTTGGAAAACCAATATTCAATACTCACCCCACTCATTCATTCAGCAGGCATCTTTAGTGTGTAAGATGTGCCAGACATTGTCCCAGAAGCTTGGTCTAGACAGGCATAAGGCATGTTCCAGTCCAGAGAGGGTGATTTCAGCAAGTGCCCAGAGTGATGGCAGCAAATGTGGGAAGTTCTCCCTTGGAATTAAAAATGTAAGGCGGGAAAAGTCCTCAAAAGGAGGTGTCATCTAGAAAAGATGGCTTCAGGGGGAGGTGATGTTTGAGGTAAGTCCTGAAGCATGAGTAGGCAGAGGACACTTCAGGCACTGGTCTGATCACATACAGAACCCGAGGTCCATAGCACAACGAGGAGGCGAGGGTAAGACTTGCTTTGGCATACTGAGGATTTCTGGGGTCACCGGGAGGAACTGGGTGCAATGGCTGAAGAGGGGTACATCCCAAGGGTCTCTTGTCTCTTCCTCAATGGAAAATCTGGGCCTCTTGCCTCTGGAGTGTACTGTCAAGAGAGTCGGCACATCTGTTAAACCTTCTTATGGGCCTGGCACCAATGGGAAATGCTATAAAAAATGTCTTAAGATCGAGTGTCAAAAATTTTTTCATCATATATTCTGTTTCTTACATCTTGATCCCATCTCTCTCTCTCCTCTGTCTCCTTCTGTTCAACCATCAAACATTTTCAAAATTCCCCCATCAGATTAACCACTCTGTACTTCTTCCCTTCACTGCCAAAATTCCCAGGAAGACCTCTGGGAACATGCATCCACCTCAAACCCCATCAACTCCTCTGCCTATCTCAGTGTGTTTTCTACTCTTGTTTTCTGCCAAAACTCTCCAACGGTGACCTCCAAACTACAAACTCCAAACTTCTTATTTCGCTTGGTCTTTCTGCATCTTGATGCCATCATCCACACTTTCATCTTTGAAACTCTCTCCTTTGATTCTGGAGGAGCGCTTTCTTGTCTTTCTGCTGCCTCTGATATCTTTTCTTCTCAGGTTTTTGCAGTGCCTTCCCTCTCAGCCCACCTCACAGTTTCTGGAGTTCCCTCCTCCTTGGTCTTCACTCTTTTTCTCTTCTTTCTAGTCTCTCTGTAGATGAGACCTCATCTGCAATATCAACTTCAACTACCATAGGCTAATGATTCCCAAATCACATATCCGGCCCTGGCTACACTCCCAAACTATCACCAACTATTCCTAAAAGGCTCCCCTAGAGTCCCAAAGATGAGTCCCATCTAATACGACAGGAATCACACCCATCCCCTGTCCCTCACTCCATTTTCTCCTTTCCTGTGTCCAGTCTTCATAAACTGCATAGAGTGGATTAAGGACTTTTAACTGTATAAGGAAGGACGACTAGCTTCATTGGTAAAAATCCGTGTCATAATAGATCATTAAATGGAGAGAAAATGCCAAAGAAGTCATGCTGCTGTACTTTGAATTTGATGTTGTCTTTCTTATTTTACCCTAGGTGTTAGATTTGTGAGGGTTTCTGCAGGCATCTCAAACTTTAGATTGTATAAGAATTACCTGCAGGATTTTGCTAAATTACAGATTCCTGGGGTCTACCTCCACAATTCTAATTCTGTAGGTCTGGTGCAGGCACAGGGACTTGCATTTCTGATATTCTAGATGATGGTGATGCTGTTGGTCCATGGACTACCCTTTGAGGAGCACTGCCCTAGAAGGCATGGACTTTACCTTTACATTTATTATCCAGCCTAAGTCTTGTTCCATTGGCTGTACAGGCCAAGGTCTGAGGTTTGGCTGAGAAAAGCTTTAGAAGGAGGTGCTTACAAGCATGCACAATGGATCCTTCCATGTGGGTTCACATTTGCTAGCTGTGAGGCACCAAGAAGTCACTTAACCTCTCCATGATTCAATATCCTTGAGAGTGAGATGAGTATGATAAAAGAACACTTGTCTCCTGTGGCTGTTATGAAGATTGGGGTAACTCGTGTAAAGGCACATAGCCAGCTCTCAAAAGATGCTTGTTTTAATATTGTAGTGGTCTGGATAGGGAAGGATGAGAAAAGATGAAGCTAATGGTGGCTAGCTCTGTGTTCCATGTTTCCATACTCTACTCCTAAGCCCCACGTCACTGCTCAGCATGTCTTGATTTTGGCAACTGGCTCATTGGTGCTCTCTCCAGCATCACTCCTGCCTCCATTCTTGAAATTCCAGCACTCTCGTCCACAATTCTTCTGACACTCTGGCCTCTTGGCTCCTGAGCTCCTCTCTGCTGATGATATTGACCCCTGCCCCCCCATTACCTCATTCTCATGGTCACACCCTAGAATTACATGAATAATTCCCTTCCCTCCCTATCTCAATTTGATGCACAACTTCTTCCCAGCTCATTCCTGATGCTACAGCTCCCCCAGCCCGCCAACCTCAGGACGATTTCTGATCCATTGATCCCTCAGTCCAGACCTCTAGACCTTTAGGAGAACTTCCAATCCATTGACTCCCACCACCTTCCAATCTCCATTATCTCTCGGATGCCATTCCTTCCTGTGTCACTCAGGTGAATGGATAAATGAATTATGGTCTATCCATAAACATTAAAGGAATGAACTATTGATGCACACAGCATGGATGGATCTCAAAACAATCATACTTAGGAGAAGAAGCCAGAATTCCTCCAAAAAATGGGACATCATACATGAGTCCATTTATATAAAGGTCTAGAAAATATAAAATAATTGAAGTGACAGAAAGCAGGTAACTATTTGCCTGGAGATTATCAAGGAGCATGAGAAAACTTTTAGGAGCAATAACAACATTGATTGTCTTAATCATGGTGATGGTTTTGTGAGTGTACAGTAGGATCTTATTTTATGTGAACTCAGTAAATGCAAATTCAGGTACACAAGACCAGGTCCTTCCCTGCTGCACCCCTCCCAGCCATGAAGAAGGATCTATCAGTGAGTCCCAACTGATGGCAGCAATGGGGTGTGTGTGAAGTCAAATTAATTATGCCAGGGCTGCCTTCTTTCCCTCATGCACCCCATCACCTCTTCCACCACCAGGAGGAAGGCATCCTCCTGTACATGGGGCAGAAAGTAGGACAGGAACGGAGTCTCCAGGCAATCTCGGTGCTCAGAATCAGGGAGGAAATATTTACATTTCCAAAGGAAATATCAGCCTGGTTGATGCTGTGTGTGATGCTAAACACAGAAGAGTTTGGAGGCTGACACAGAAGGCTGGGAGAACTCGGGATCCTGGTCAACCAGGCCTCAATTCAGAAATGACCCAATTCTAGGAGGAGACCATAAATAATGCCAAAACCAAGTCAAAAGAGATGATATAGATAGAGGTAGACACGACGGAGACTTAGATGTAGATGCAGATGATATAAACGTTGACATTGACGGACATAGACATAAGCAGGTAAAGATTTCGATAATCATAGGCAGAGACACTGACATAGACATCGACATGGATAGAGATATATAGACAGACACACAGACAGACAGAATGCGTTCACACACACACACACACATGCATAGCAGGAGTCCAGAAGGGAGGGATGCAGCTCAGTGCACGTGTTTCCCCCAGCAGGTCTAGAGTGGCCCAGGGTCTTAGGAAGCAGAACAACCCCTGATCCTCGTGGCAAGGTGCCGCCAATAACTTGCCTTTGACTCTCAGCAGAGAATTCCAGGAGACGGACCCTTTACATTTCCACAGTTGAGCATGGAAAATGTAGATTCAAGCTATTTTATGAGAACATTTGTAAAACTCAGACCTGGACGGACTTGGACAAGGTGGGGGGGTGGGGCGTGGACTAATTTCCAGTTTTGATCAGAATAGAACAGGTTAGGCTTCCTATCAGAATTTTCCCTCTGAATTTGCAGTATTTAATTTTGTTTATTTATATGAATTTAGAAAAACCATAGTCTAAAAAGACCTGATAGCTAGTCTTAAAATGTTTAAAAGACAGTATATTCCCTTCTGGACTCAGAAAACACAATTTTAATAAAATAGGCTTTGATGAGGAAAGAATCCATTAGTTAAATACATAATTAGACTGGTAGTAAAAGTGCTAATGTGGGTAAAGTTATTCTGAAGCCAGTGGTCACTGGTTCTTGGACACAAAGTAGAGAATAAAATTACCACTACAGCCTTGAAACTAACAAAATGCAGCACAGATTTGGAGCAATTCAGTAGCTTCATTATGCCATAATGTTTCGAATTCCTAATTAGAACTTTTTCCATTTTCCACAGAAGGAAAACAACATTCTTTCTGCACAGAAATGGTTTCAATTAAGTACTCATTAGTTTATGAGCTGAAAACAGGAGTTTTGGGTTGCTCTGTAAGTGTTTAAGTTCATCAGTTTCCTTCTTACTTGCCTAAATGGGCTTCTAATTGATCTTATTTTATTTTAAAAATGGGTGTTAATTTTTTAAATCAATTTCATTTTACACTATTATTCAGAACAATACACTCAGATTTTTAAAAAGTTTGCCCAACAGACTCTAATTGCTTGAAGTTCATTCTAGAAAATCAAAATCAACTGAGATTTAATTAAAATTAACCTTTGTTAATGGGCATCATCCAACACAATGGTGGTTTATTTTCCAAGCTCAGACTTCCTTCAAATGGGGTTTTCTCATTTGTAACAAATTCCTGAGCCCTTCCAGCCGTTCTTATGATTCATCCAGACATGAAGTGGGTGGAAATGATTAGCCTGAAAGAAAGCTGGATAGGGTTCATTTTAGCTCTCATTCTCAAAATAATTATGTACCATTCGGGTATTCTTACTTTGTTTATAGTCAAAGGGGGAAAAAAATCAGTTATCCAGTCCAGGTCAAAAGACCTCACACACATCTGTTTAGTTAATGTGGCAGGCAGAGTAATGGCCCCCAAAAGCGTCCATGTCCTGTTCCCTGCAACTCATGAGTACATTGTGTTACATGGCAAAGGGGAATTTGGCTGCAGATGGAATTAAGGTTTCTGATCAGCGGACTCCGAGATGAGAGACAAAGCTGGTTTCCTGGTGGCCAGTGCCATCCCAGGGCTTCCTGTAAGCAGAGGGTGGAGGCAGGAGCATCAGACACAGGGAGATAAGCAGATGCTACGCTGACGATGGAGGAAGGAGTGCAGGCATCCTCTGCCTCTGGATGCTGGGAAGGCAACACAATGAATTCTCCTCTCAAGGCTCCAGAGGGAACCAGTGCTGCCGACACCTTGATTTAAGCCCAGTGAGACCCATTTCAGAATTCTGACCTCTAGAACTATAAGATAATCTATAAGTTGTTTTAAACCACTAAATTTTTGGTCGTTTGTCCCTGCAGCCATAGAAACTGGCGCTGACACTGCATGAGTGGCCTCGTGAGACACCTGCTACCGGCATTCACACAAGCCTCTCCTTCTTCATCCAAGAATCATATTTTTAGTGCCTGCCATGTGCCAGGCAGGGCTCTAAAGAACTCAAGGAAAAAACTGTCCCTTTCCACCAAGAAACTCACTGTCCAGGGTCAGAAACGGACACACAAGCACATAGACATAACGTACAAAGTAGTTCATGACTTACATGTAACATGTTTTTCAAGAACAGGCACTTGTATGACAGGCTTGGCTTCCTAGATCGAGCACCAAACACCATTAATTAGTCTCAATTTATCCAGATACTGAGAGCAACACATTTCACCGAATATAGCTCCAGGAAAAGACGATGCTCTTGAATGATTTGCCCAGCTATTGCCAATCAGACCTTTTGATCCAGCTCTCCAAGCAAAAGGCTGGTGCAGATGACGTCCAAGCTGAGCAAGGGCCATCGGGGGGTCTTTGCCACTGCCTTGACGCTAACGGGGGTGGGGGCTCCATAAATTAATAAATTTATGGGTCATCTTAGCTGTAGGTGAAACTGCAATGGAAGCTAACTTTGCCCCAGGTTTGTACCCTTTCCAAAGACCTACCTCTATCTGCAGTTACCCAGAAATTCCCTTGCCCTGGTTCCTTCCCCCTTAGTGATGAACTTACCTGAAAGTGGTGAACACCTAGCATTGTTGCTCTGATATGCTCACCCCGTAGGGCACATTGAAAGTGACCAGCGACATGATCCGTGACTCAGGAATTCATTCGTGCAGGTGAAATAGGAAGCACTGTGGTGCAGGGAAAGGAGGAGCTAAGGAGAAACTCTGTGTGGAGGAATCAGACCCCGACACTGCAGCTATTGCCAGGAAAAAGATTCCATCAGAAAACAAGGGGAACTTGGAGTTACGGTTCAATAATGTCAAACTGCATGCTTGTTAAAAGGTGAAGAGAATTGACAAGCAAATGCTCAACAACTTAAAATATATAGCTGAAAATGAAAAGGAATTGAAGGTGCCAAGATGCAGAAAATAACTAATACTGCATTTTAGGAGAATTGCCTGGGTTATATTGTACGGTGTGACCAGTTTGGAACAATAAACATCCTTCTGGACAGAATGCCCAGCCTTGGGGCTGAGAACAGAACAATTATCATCAACAACAATTAATACAATTTTCTCTCTGTTTCAATTTGCCAAATGGATCAGAAATTACGCCCATCAAATTACTCTCAACTCCGTTATTGATATAGCTGAAAATGCAGTCTTTTAGAATTATAATAATGTACCCAAGAGTTTTTAATACTGCCTTTCTCCTCTCAGTTGAACAGTGACCTTAAAAATCCTTTTCCATATGAATGACAACAAATTTTATTTTCATAGAACTGAATAAAAAGCTTGAAAGAACATCACTCTATGTTAATTTATTAATTTTATACACTATTTATCACTAATTCCTAATAGATATATTGACTCCCATATACTCTTTCTGTTTTAATAGCTATTATTGTGTTAAAATAAACAATCATTACTTCCTGATAGTACATCAACAGGGACACAGGGGCTTAAAACTTTCCCTTAGGACTACGTAGCATCAGCATGGAGAGTTTCCTTCTAGTCTCACAAGTGGAGATGATATTGGTAGGAATAGGAACAGGGATTAGTTGCTCTTCCTTTTACTTTGGAGAGAGGGATCCAATGAGACACATGCACACCACTTCCCACTTGTTCTAGCAAAGTCTTCACAAGTCCCCAAGAGCAGCTCTCATAGAAACTCGTCCGGGAAATTTCAGGGTTAAAAATGGTCATATATCCTTCTACACTGGGGGAAAGAGAAAGGGCTGGACCTAGGAAGCAAACAAAAGAACCCAAGATATTTTTGTTAGACAAATATGAAATATAGATGAGAAAGAATTGAACTTTATTCCTTGCCCCAAAAGTCCCAAAATTATTTGTGGTTAGAGTTGAACAGTAAATCTTTGAGAAAAGGGAAGTAGAAGTAGTTGCTATAGATTGTGCACCTTAATTTCATTACATGAAATGATGAAAAGGGATAACATCGTTAAAGAGAGGGAGAATGCCTGGAAAAGCACAGTGGTGGGACTGCAGGGCTCCAGGCCCCTTCTCCTTTGGCACAGTCCACAACGCAACCCCAGGAAGAGACCCCATCATGGTTGGGAGGCGATGCAAAGCATTAGGAGCTGTTCCCAGCTGGTAATGCTGCTGGAGACCCCACTGTGAAGACCAGTGGCCTGGAGAATCATCGAGGGAACTGGCAAGTGGGTGCTCTTACAAGCCGCCTGTACAAAAGCCTTGCGCTATTCCCTTTGGGTTTGCAGATGATGGATGATGCGTCATGCTGGGATGATTCCTTTTCAGAGGCCAATTCCTAATTTATTTCCCACTCCTTACCATACGTCTCCTCTTCTTGTCTGGGGTAATTGCATTAATGTCTTCAGTCCCTCACACCCCCTGTAGCCAGGCCTTTTACATTCCTCCCACGTCTTAATTTCCTAGAGCTGCCTTAACAAAGAACCACAAACCGCATGGCTTAAAACTACAGACACAGAGATTTACGGTCTCCCAGTTTTGGAGGCCAAAAGTCAAATCAGGGCGTCAACAGGCCCTTCCTCCCGCCAAAGGCTCTGAGGTTCTGGTGCTGGCTTGCCAGAAATCTGCGGCATAACTCAACCTCTGCCTCTGTCACACGGTTTCTTTGTCAGTGTGTCTGGTCAAAATGTCCTTCTTCTCATAAGGACACCAGTCATAGTGGGCTAAGACCTACCCTGATCCACAGTGGCCTCATCTTAACTAACCATGTCTGAAATGACCCCATTTCCAAATAAGGTCCTGTCCACGAGACCAGGGGTTCAGGCTGGAATGTGTCACCTCGGAAGGAAGACACAATTCAATCTATAACGCTGTAACAAAGAGGCAGGGTAGCCCATGCGGCATCTGTCATCCTTTTGCTCTCTGCCAGCCTCACGAGGAGGAAGGGCCTGGGCTGGTTCTGGGCCCCAGAGCAGAGCTGCCAGCAGCCCGCAGACTCAGGGCAGGGCCCTGTACATCGGCCATGCTCAGCTGAGACCAGCCAGCCCCAGCAGGAGGCTGACTCCCACCTGGCACACAGGTGCATAGGTCCTGCTGATAACAGAGAATTGCTCTTATCACTGTGTCTGGGGCGCTCGTTAGGCACCAGCTCTTAACTGACAGCTGCATGGCCCTGGGCATCGAGCCTTTGAATCGTCACCACCAGGCGTCCTTAACTGGTCAATGTGATAAAAATGAGACTGCACTTGGTCTCCCCTTTGCTAGTAGGTTTCTGTGGGATACACATTTCTACCATTTCATGTGATTCTGTTTTGCCTCAGCTAAGAGCAGGGCTTGTGGTTTTATAACCACTTAAGAAGTAAATTATTTGGCAACTATTGTTCCAAGATCTGAAATCCAGTCACGTTGGCTTCTAGAATATGGAAACCTTTCAAATCAGAGCTTTGACAAAAAGGAAGCAAATCTGTTAATATTTGTATACATTTTGTAACTCGCTGTTTTCTTACAAATAGTCAGAACTTCTCCATTTTGGATAAATAAGTAGCATTGTTCAGGATTCAGTAATTTGAGACAGTATATATTTTAAAAGGTAAGGGGCATTACATTTGATGGGAGAAGGGATTATCATTAATTTTATACTGAAAATGACAACTACTAATTTTTTATAAGGTTAAACAGCTAGCATGACTTTCTCTTCTACAGGTTAATGTGTAGAAACCCATTTTGTAGCGACTTTTCATCAATAACTCATTGTAAATTTTTTAAAATTTTTAAATCTTTTCCTTCAGAACAAGAGCTTTATATAATAAAAAGACTGAGGCAGCCTATCCTCTGTCAGTGTACTGACAAAAGAAGCACTTAGGAAGCCAAAGAAAATCCATCTGAAAAGAACCTGAGAGAAAAATTTTGCTCTATATTTATGCTTTTGATAGAAAACAAATACAATAGTCTTTTACAACAGACTAACCCATATGAATAACAGTAGCACACAAGAAGTTACAGACCAGTCAAATGATTTCCTTAAAGTTGATTTCTGAAGAAGTCAATGACACTAGTCTGCTTCCTTCTCCATTCACATCGGACGTTATTACGCTTTCAATCCCTGGCTGTCAGCATCTGGATATTGCTCTTTATGGAGGCCAAAACAACCACTTACTTATGCCATTTCTTAAGTTCTCCTGATAGATCTTTAACAGGTCCCTATTTTTCCTGCAGTGAAAATGAAATAGTGTAACCATCCTTTGTCTTTCCTCTTCTCTGGGGCATCCACCATCCTAAAGAAAACAGTATTTCCTCCCATAATCTCAGTCAAGTCTTCCAAGGGCCCTGGGTCTTTCTTGCCTCAGGGCCCATCTGGGAAGACACCTCACAGCTGTCTCCTGTATTCATGGGGCAAATATTCGCTGAGGGCAAACGTCCTGGCCCCATTTAGGCTTTGGGGACACAGCAGTGAACCAAGCAAACCCTGTGGCCTGAGACAGCAGCATGCTGGGCAAGCCCCGCTCCAGGTTCAGAATCTCACCGCGAGGAAGAATTCAGAGACCAGATAATACAGTGAGACAGTGAAAGCAAGCAGGAAGATTTGTTAAAGTGAGAGTACATGTAGAGGGGTTAATGCTCAAGAAACAGTCGCACACCGGGGAGGGTAGGCTGACCAGTTTTATAGGGGCCCTAATCCACAGTAGTTGTTTTTTATTTTTTATTTTTGTCCAGTGACTATCTGGGTTTTATGTTGTTTCAAAAGAGTCATGCGCTCGTGCCCTTGCTGTTATGCATTGATTGCTTCAAAGCGTTGCTGTTATTGGCTGGTTAGTTTTTCAAGCTTCCCAGCCTCGGGCTGGTAGTGACGTTATGTCTCAATTCCTGGGGCTTTCGCAGGAAACTTTCAGCTCTTCCAGGTCTAGGTGGAAGACCAATGGCCGAAGCTCAGATATCCTGCCTCAGCCCTTCCTGTTATGGACAGACCGTGAAAAAGGGGCATCAAATACATCAGGAAGATTTAAGTGCTGTGAAGAACAACAAAGCAGGATAGGGAACACAGATATGTATTCCCTCTAGAGAGCACAAAGATGTTCAGAGCCATTTACCAATTCCCTGGGTACATCATTTAAAACAGGGTGCTGACAACTGGGGCCATGCAATCGCAGCAGCCCAGGCCAGGCAAGCAAATGCCCAGAGGAAAATGTCCCTGGGATGCAAAGATGTGCAGAGCCTTCTCCAGAACCTCTGGCGTTCTAGCCCCTGATTCTGTCGGCTGGAGTTAGAAATCAATGTTTCCAGGCAGCTTGGAAATGAAGGAAGGGCAGCAATATATGCTGTCTTTCAGGCACAGGTGTGAGGCGAGAGATTCTGAAAATGAGAATTGTTCAGCTGTTTCATTGCTGTTATCTTCTCCTCCTTTGACAGCTTTCTATATTAAAGAAAAAACCTTTGGAACAGAAGTGAGGAAAAAGAAATGAAGGAAGGAAAGAAAAAAGGAAGGGAGGAAGGAAGGAAAGAAAAAGAAAGAAAGAAGGAGGGAGGGAAGGAGGAAGAGGGAGGGAAGGAAGAGGAGGGAGGGAAGGGAGAGGAGGGAGGGAGAGGAGAGAGAGAGAAAAAGAGAGAGAAAGAAAGATTGTTCCAGTAAGCCTTGTACTGATGAACGTAGATAAAATCAAGCTTCGAGGTACAAGTCCCTGCTTTAATAAGAAGTTTAAACACTTAGAAATGAAAAACTAGAGCAGCACCAATTCTGCTCAGGAAAGCCAGCCTTTGCCACCAGGACAGTGCTTATTTGCAAAGCTGTGATCTCCTGATTGCATCCCAGGAAGAAAGTCAGCGGCCACCCCCTCCCCACACAGCCCCCTGCCTGGGAGCTGCAAGGGTTTGGCTGGTGTCCCTGTGGGGTCTCCTTGGGACCTCAAACGCAGGGCCTGTGCCCCTAACCAGCAGCCTCCCTTCTCAAGGCAGAGAACCAGGCTCCAGGCAGCAATCATTTCAGAGGCTCATATATTATTAGGATAATAACAGCATTGACTACATGGGGTTATTAACGGAATTAACCGAGCCAGTGCGTGTGAAGTGCTTACAGGGTCTGTTACAGCGCACGTGCTAAATCGTGTCGGCACATCAGTGAAACAGGTCCGAGGAACCGTCGTGGGAAACTAGATGGAAAGTTTTCTACGACACTTCTGCCCAGCTGCTCCCTGGGGTACTTCAGGTACCTGGAAGGCCTCACACCTCTGAGATGTGGGTAATTCGAGCACCTACTTGGTCTCTCGTTTGACCTACAGCTGTCATAAAGCCGGGCTCCAACTGGGATCCCCGCCCTGAAAAGTTACCTAAGGCAATCCCCAGAATGGATGAGGAAAACATCAGAGCTTTATTTCTATCCATATTTAATCTAACAGCAAGAGAGAAATTAAGATTTTCTAGTATTTATTACCTTATAAAATTTGCGTACAAATTTTAAGTAAGTGTGTACTTATTGAGGATGGTTGTTCAAAAATGTGTTACTTGTAGGGGAGTTTGATCAAAGAAAGTTGAGACTGATGACGTTGAAGATTATGTAAGGTCTTGAAATTGCTCACGTGCAATGTCTGCTTCAGTACTTTCATTCTGGCTGCAGAACTGTTTCTAGTTCTACCACCAGATACCGATGTGCTAACCTGAGCACCCCAAGGCGGAATGCCAGCTGGCTTCCCTGGGGACTACAGCGGCTGCCGGTATCATGAAAGGTGGAGACCTACAGATGTCTTCCTCTCCAGAGGCTGCCCTTACAAAGTGCCACAACTCGGTGGCTTTAAAAGCGTAGACATTTAGCATCCCAGGGTTCTGGGGGCCAGAAGTCTGGAACCTGTACGGAGAAGCCACCCTGGCTCTCCCTGGATCCTGGGGGTGTCTCAACCTCCAGGCTGTCATGACAAACACCTCACCCTGGTGGCTTGAACAGCAGGGGTTTATCATCTCATCATTTTGGAGACTAGAAGTGTGAAGTCAAGGCATTGACAGGCCATGCTTTTGCCCGGAGTCCAGCATGGTCTCACACCTCTGCCTCCGTCTCATGGTCTCTGCCTGGGGCCCGTGCTGCCTCTGACCTCCTTCTCCTTGTGAGGCCTCCTGTTAGGGTACGAATGCCCACCTGACTCGGCTCAGCCACACTGCACAGGACCTGGGAAGATCCTGCTCACAAATGGGTCCCACCCCAACTCCTCTTAACATATTCAAAGGTCCCATCTACACATGAGTTCCCACCCCAGGAGCAGGAACTGAGAGCTGAACATGCCTCTCCTGGGGACCTGACCCAGTCCCAGAGAGTGGTTTGCCCATGGGCTTCAATCTCTGTCGCTGCCGTGTCCTCAGCGTCTGCCCATGTCCAACCATTCCCTTCTTGGTCACCTTGGTAAGGGACCCCCTACTGCAGTTTGACCCCTCTTAACTGATCACAACTTTGACAACTCTATTTCAAATAGGATCTCATCCCAGGAATGGGATTTAGGTAATAAATGTGTCTTTTTGGGGAAAATTCAGCCCATAACAGTTTTCTCTGCTTTCTGTTCTCCTAAGAGAATGTACATGTGTATTTTACTGAAAAAGGCAGAAAATGTTGTGCAAGCTTTTGTAACGTGGGGTTTGTGGGTCCTTACAGATTCCATGGATGGAGTTCTGGAAACTTGTGTGTCCCGTGAAATCATTAAAAGCATCTTACATTGGCTATGTATGAGTTTTAAGTTCAAAGTTTTAACAAGATTTTCAAGGTGCCTTCTTCATCCCAACTTAGAGGCATAGGGGAAATTTTTCAAATTCCTAGAAGCCCATCTCAAGGCACGTGCTGAGATACCTCCTCACAACACAACACAATTTAGTTAATGCACTGATGGTTTCCAAAATATGAAAGCAACTCAGCTGCAGCCCCTCCTGGCCACGAGGGACCAGAATGTTGCTGAGTTCTCATTGCAGCCAGGAGCAACGGGGAAGCCCAGGGTTTTATTTAATCAGCAGTCAGGTGATTGCCACTATGGCTAATTACATCTGCCATCAACTAAGGGTACATCTTCCACAATGAGAGAATCCAACCAGCAGGGTTTAATTCACTCAGCTGAAGACTTTTGAGGGAAAGGTGATGATTTCAGCAGTGAGGAGAGAGAAGGTTCATCTCCCCTTCAGCCATGCAGCCTCTCCTGGGGAAACCGTCAAAGATCTCCACCATTGCAAGCTCATGGCGAACCCTACAGAATTTGGACTTGCACATCCCACAGTTGTGTGAGACGCTTTCATAAAATCTCATATTTACAGATCTCTCCTGTTGCTTTGGTTTCCCTACGGAATGCTGAAAAATACTTAACTGAAGTAGCCTCATTTAAAGGTTTTCCTTAGAATGAGTCCACACCCACAGGAATGGACTAGCTTTAAGAACATGTTTCTCTGGGGCTCGTATAGATCCAAGCTACCACAATGATGAAGACTGAAAACTTAGGTGTCCAGGTAACCAGAGTTTTGTCAGCCAATGATACAGTCAATTAGTATAATTGAAAAATATTGACATATACACAGGCTTGCCTTAGCCAGATGGATCACACCTAGGAGTCCAGGGGAGAGGCAACTGTTTCAACCTGGGTTTGTCTGGGCATCAGATAACCTACCAACCATCTTCTGGTCTCAGTGCTGGTTCCTAGAAGAACATCAGAGAGGTGAGAGAGTTCAGGTTGGTACGAGGAGAGGGAGCCCTTACTGGTCAGGACACTCTCAACGATGTTCAGATGTTCACTCAGGTAAACCAGCTCCAGGAACGAGCCCAGGTCTGCGCATCGCAGGACAGCCAAGGTGCCAGCCAGTCGGGTCAGCAGCCAGTGACGAAGGCACGCACTGCTCGCCAACGGCCGCCAGCCACGCAGCTCACGCGGGACCGTGCAGGCAGCGGCTTTACCTGCGGAGCTGTGCGTGTGTCAGAGGCAGTCACAGTCCTTCGACCCATTTCACTTGTACACGAGCTGAATTGATTTGGGGAACCACTTGACAGAATCTGTTACAGAACTCTCATACTTTTTTTCCACTGAAGAAATGTCACCACACTGGTGTCTTTGATAAGACCAGAGCCTTTGCTTTATTATTAGGTATTTTTTTAAATCAAATGACTATACATTTTTTCACTATTGTACTAAGCCTCAGCACTGCACTAACGTTGGGCTCGGTCCTTTACGGATACATGAGTAACTGGCTCTGCCTTTGGGGGTGGTCTCACTTTCTGTCCCTGTGATGAACTTGATATTTAAACTGCTCATAGACCAGAGAAAAATTTGTCGCTTTGATCTCTAAAGGTTCAACCTGTATGTCCTTCCACCTGTAAATCTATCTGCTGGCTTCCCCAGCGCTTTACACATCCCCCCACCAGGCTGACCCTCCGTTACTGAAAGCTGCTCATGAGAATGAGCATCAGAGCCCTGGTCAAGCCACAGACATGTGGACAGACAGGCAGCCATCCTACCTCCCCCTGCAGGCCCAGCACCGTGCAGGACGCAGGCCATGTACAGTGTCCCTTCCAACCTTTTGATTAAACTTGTTGCACAGGTAGTTAGTGCTCCCTTATTTTGACCAAACGACGGCTGCAGTTAGTGCAGAACTGGGAGAAGCAGAGCTGAGAACGCGCAAGCTGGGGCCAGCCAGGGCGGAGATGGTGTGGGCGGGCACCCGACCCCCCAGGAGGATGCAGTGCAGGGGTGAGACATCTGGGGGCCTGCGTCCAACCCATCAGTGCACAATTTCACATTTCCCTTTCTTCATAGTTTCCAAATTCTCCATAAGGAGCATATTTCACTTGCATAATTGAACAAGGACCAGAAACTTTCATATTAAACTTTCCATGTTAAATTAAAATCAAATTTCTAAGGAACAAGCCCTGCAACATGGGGACCAAAGCATCTCTTCTTGCCTCTGAAGCATTTTCTGTTTATTTTGGCTTGGACAGATGACATAGCCAAAGCAAGGGCTACACAGGACTGCTTGGATTGGCCAAAACTCATTTGTTATGTTTCCATTATCAAAAAAAAAAAAAAATTACTTCCCTGCAAAGAATCTTTGAACAAGGCAATAACTGGCAGAGCCATCTTCTTCAGAATGCTGGGAAAACTTAGAGGGCTGTGGAAACGGGGTGAGTGCCAAATCAAGAAAAAGCATCTTGAAACCAGTAGGGGCAGCTTGTGGCCCCCTTGCCAGCCCCCCTGCACCCACCACCAAGTGATATGGAGCTGGCCTGCCCCCCCCCCACTGCAGCCCCCTGCCGTCCCAGTGGGGGCAGAGCAGCCTGTGCACAGGCTGGAGCTCCTGAGCCATAATGCCTATCTGCCAGGCAGCCTGAAAGACTGACACAGGACACCAGTCTCTAGTTTGCCCTCCCTAAACTCGTGCTGCAAACCAAAGCAGCTGCAGATGATTAAAGCAGTGTAAGAAAATCAAAGTGGCTTGGGAAAAAGCTTACTGGACTCTAGGTGTACAATAGAGCACCCAGGAGGATGTAAGTCTGTTTCACAGGAAATAGGGAAGGCATTTGCATCCCTATAAAAGGAGGAGTTTCTAAGGCCATGAGCACAAGCCTAGGACAGGACTCATGCTCAGAAACACAGAGAGGCCCCAGCCCTTTTGCCTCAGGCTGAGCTTCCTGGAAGGAGGGTTAAACTCTGAAGGAGGACAGCAGCCAACGCACATGTCATCGAAATTTTAACCAAAAGAGAGCTGTGATAGCTATACTATCATCAACTAAACTAGATTTTAAGTAAAAAACTGCGACAAGGGACAAAGAAGTGCACTATATATTAATAAAGTGGTCAATTAAACAAAGAAGATGTAAGTATTTTAATTATATATGTATCTAACTGCAGAGTCTGAAAAGAGATACAGCAAATAGTGACAGATTGAAGATAGAAATGGACAGTCTTATATTAACAGCTGGAGACTTCAGGATACCACACTCAGTAATGGACAGAACATCTAGATGGCAGATCAGTAAGGAAGTAAAGGACTTTCATGATACTAGAAACCAACAAAGACCTCAGAGACATAAAGTCCACCTCACCCGAAGCAGCAGAGGACACATGCTTGTTTAGTGCGCGTGGATCATTCTCCAGCGTTGACCATACGTTAGGTCACAAGACAAGTTTAAAAAAATTGAAAAATAATGAAATCATACGACGTATCTTCTCTGACCACGATGGAATGAAGCTAGATAAGTAACAGAGGGAGACCTAGGAACTCAGAAATATGTGGAAATTAAACAGTGTAGCATTAAACAACCAATGGATCAATGAAGAAATCCTAAGGGAAATTAGTATCTTGAGACAAATGAAAGTGAAAGTAAAACATACCAAAATGTATACACTACAAGAAAGGCAGTGCGGAAAGGGAAATTTATAGCTTTAAATACTTAAATTGAAAATAAGGATGTTGCTCAGATGTGGCTTCTCTCTCTCTAAATCCAACTTTTGCAAGTAAAATCATTAACCTCCCCCATTGTGGGACATGATATCCAGGGGTAAAAGTCTCCCTGGCAATGTGGGCACGACACCCAGGGATAAACCTGGCCCTGGCATTGTGGGACCAACAATTCCATCCTGATCAAAAGGGGGAAAATAATTATAACAAATAAGCTATCAGTGGCTTAGAGAGCACAAATAGAGTTGAGATGCTACTCTGGAGGCTGCTCTTACTCAAGCTTCAGCTAGATAGCATTGTTTACCATGAATCATCAAACCCTAACCCAAATCATTCCTGCCAGCGCTAAAGAACACCTAGATCTCTGTTGGAGATTCTACAAAGGCTCCATGCTCTATGATTACTTTCCAGAAACCTACACCTTCCAGATGCATTCTTGGACCAGATAAGTCCAGGGCAGAGATAAGAGCAGAGATAAAATGAAACAGAGAATAAAGAGGGTAAATGAAGACAAATGCTAGTTCTTTGAAGTGATCCATAAAATTGACAAGGAAAAAAACATGTAACCATCTCACTTGATGCAGATGCTGAATCTAGAAAATTTAGCTAGATTAACAAAGTAAAAAAAAGGGGACACAAATAACTAAAGTCAGAAATGAAAAGGGAGACATTACTGTTGACCCCAACAAAATAAAAAGAACCATAAGAGGATACTATACGCACCGTGCATGAAAGAACTGGATAAACTAGATGAAATGGACAAATTCCTAGAAACAAACTACCTAAACTGACTCTAGAAGAGATAGAAGATCTCAATAGACTAATAATTGGTAAAAATATTGAATAAAAAAAATACACGAGCAGTTATTAGTTACATACTAACAAAGAAAAGTCCTGGACCAGATAGTATCCTAAGGGAATTTTACCAAACATTCCGAGAAGAATTAGCACCAATCCTGCTGAAACTATTCCAAAATATTTAAGAGGAGGAAACACTCCCTAATCCATTCTACAAGGGCAACACCCCTTTCATACACAAAGATACCACAAGAAATTAAAATACAAACCAATACCTCTTATGGATATAAGTTCAAAAATCCTCAACAAAATACTAGCAAACAGAATCCGACAGCACATTTAAAAACTATGTGCCATAATCAAATGGGACTTGTCCCAGCTATGCAAGGGTGACACTACATAAGAAAATCAATTAATGTAACATTCCACACAACAAATTGAAAGAGAAAAACCACATGATCAATTGTGCAGAAATTGATGCAGAAAAGGCATTTGACAAATTCCAGCAACCCTTCTTGAAAAAACACTTAGAAAACTAGGAATAGAAGGAAACTTCCTCCACATGATCAAGGGCATTAAAGCTTTACCTAAGGAACAAGACAAGGATGCCCACTGTCACCACTGCTAGTCAACACTGTACTGGAACTTTTAGCCATTGCAATTAAGCAATAAAAAGAAATAAAGTTCATCCAAATTGCAAAAGAAGTAGTAAAACTTTTTGTATTTTTAGATGGCATAATCCTGTATTTGGAAAAAATTTGAAAAATCTGCAAGAAAGCTCATAGCACTAATACATAAACTCAGCAAAGTGGAAAGTTACAAGATCAACATACAAGAAACAATGGTGTTCCAATACACAATAATCTCTAGAGGAAATCAAGAAAACAACTCTATTTACAACAGCAACTAAAAGAATCAAGTATCCAGGAATAAATTAAGGCAAGGATATAAAGAACTTGAACAAACTACAAAATATAGCTGAGATAAATTAAAGAAGAGCTAAATAAATGGAAGAAATTGCATGTTCATTGACTGGAAGACTAAATATCATTAAAATGGCAATTCTTCTTAAAGCAGTTTACAGATTCAAAGCAATTCCAATAAAAATCCCAACAGCCTTCTTTGCAGAAGTGGAAGAGCCAATCATCAAATTTATATGGAAAGACAAAAAGACATAAATAAGCAAAAACATTTTGAAAAAGAACAAAGTTGGAGGACTCATTATTACAAAGCTTATTACAAAGCTACGGTAATCAAAACAGCATGGTACCAGCACAAGGACAGAAACATAGACCAATGGAATTGAATTGAGAGTTCAGCAACAAATCCACACATCCATGGCCAATTGATTTTTGACAAGGTGCCAAATCCACTCTTCAGTGGAAAGAGGGGAAAAGCTCTCTTCAACCAATGGTGCTGGGGAAACAGGAAATCAATTTCCAGAAGAATGAATGTGGACCTTTACCTCACACTATATACAAAAATTAACTTAAAGTGGATCAGAGGCCTAAATACAAGGACCAAAACTATAAAACTCTTAGAAGAAATTATAGGAAAAAATCATCAGAACCTTGTAGTAGCCAATGATTTATTAGACTAAAGTATAAGCCATAAAAAAAAATTGCACTTCATCAAAATTAAAAACGTGCGTATCAAAGAACTTTATCAAGAAAGCAAAGAGACCACCTGCAGAATGGGAAGAAAATATTTTGATATCGTATATCTGATAAGAGTTTAATATCCAGAATGTATAAAATATTTTTATAACTCAACAACATAAAGACAAAC
Organism: Myrmecophaga tridactyla; assembly: GCA_004026745.1. Classification (NCBI taxonomy): domain Eukaryota; kingdom Metazoa; phylum Chordata; class Mammalia; order Pilosa; family Myrmecophagidae; genus Myrmecophaga; species Myrmecophaga tridactyla. Next base: position 3,654 of record PVIY010015771.1, on the reverse strand, counting down.
AACTCAACTAAAAATGGGCAAAAGGCACATTTTATGCTCAACATCATTATCCACTAAGGGAAAAGAAATATAAATGGCAACAAGATACAATTTCATACCCCACTAGAATGGCTGCTATTAAAAAGAAATGGGAAATAATAAAAGCTATAGAGAATAAGGAGAAATAGGAAGTCCTGTACACTGCTGATGGGAATGTAAAATGGTGCAGCACTGTGGAAAATAGTTTGATGGTTCTTGGAAAAGTTAAATGTAGACCATATTACATGCCAATTCCAGTTCTTGGTATAGATCCAAGAGAAGTCAAAGCAGGGACTCAAATGAATACTTGCACACAGTAAATATTTGTTCACAGCAACATTATTCCTAATTGCAAAGAAGTGAAAGCAACTCAAGTTCCCATCAACAGATGAATGAATAAACAAAATGTAGTGCATATATAGAAGGTATATAATAGATACACACACACACACACAATGGAATATCATTCAGATATCAAAAGGACTGAAGTTCTGAGCCATGCTGCAACGTCAATGAATCTTGAAGATATCACATTAAGTGAAATAAAACAGACACAACAGGACAACTACTATATGATCTCACTTTTATGAAATAATTTGAACATGCAAATCCATAAAGCCCAAAACCAGAATACATGTTACCAGGGGCTGGGGGCGGGTGGGGAGTGGAGAGATAATGCTTAACTGGCTCAGAGTGTCTATTCGAGGCTGAAAAATTTTTGATAATTAATAATGGTAATGGTGGTATAAAGTTGTGAATGTGATCAATACCACTGATTTGTATAATTGAAAGTGGATAAAATGGGAAATTTTAGGTTGTGTATATGTTACCATAAAAAAATTTTTTTAAACCCAACTCAAAAAGTGAATGCCAATGTAAGCTATGGACTATTTTTAATAGTATAACTATAATAATATTATTTCACCAATTGTAACAAATATACCACAGTAATGCAAAATATTAACAGTGGGGAAAATGTGTGTGTGATGAATGGGAAAGCGTATATGGGATTCTATATCATTTGCATATTTTTCTGTAAATTGGTGGTAGCTAGAGAATATGCTTATCCTTGCTTAGCAGTCTATGCTTTGTACTTAGTTTGCAGGACATTAACCAGACCTTCTCTGCTCTGTTCCCAGGAAGGATAACAGAATAGTATCAAGAATACCCTGTGGCCCAGTAAGTCAGTGACTTCCTCCTCAAATAAACAAAGTTTGAAAAGAGTCATGAAGACCTTGCACAAGAGCTTACACGTCAATATATAAAGCCAATCACTGGAGCTGGAACAAGAAGACATGCTTGAGACAACACAAGATTGAAAAAGTTGCCCATGCTCTCCTCACAAAGACCCAGTGTCCTCGCTGATCTAACGAGAACGAATCACGTGGACTTTGCTTAGCTTTTTTACTCCTACCCCCTTCCCTTTACCTATAAATACCCTAACCCACATCCCCACATTGAACTGGTTTGGGGAAAATTCCTCCAGTTCCTTGCAAAGTGCACTTGCAATAAATGACCTTCACACGGGGGATGGGTTTCCCCTCTATAGCACCCAGTCAGGCGAGCCCTTCCGTAGAAAACGCCGTGCTTGCAGCAACACAACTATTTTAATTAAGAAAAGAAAGAACCTAACACATTTGAATTGATAAAAGAGCAATGCAAAACAATGTTTAATTGAAATGATTAAACGAATGGGCAATGGCAGTACTTGTTACAGAAAGTGAGATTTAGGACAAATCCTAGGTTTATGATTTTCCCACTTGGACCTTCACAATATCTCTTGTGTGAATTGGAATACAGCCACTCTTTAGAGACACTCTGCCTTGGCTTCTGTGCTAAGCCGGATGGTGTGTCAGGGAGAGCGCACCCGTATTGTTTTCACCAGCATGTTTTTTTTTAAACAGGTTGAATTTCCATGCCAGAAACCAGATACTCCTTTATGAATTAGATACAATATGTTTTCCACTCTACACCAGCTTTTGAAAAATAGTAACGAGCACAAATAATACTGGGAGAAGGAAAAGATGTTGCATTTGCCAAACCTATGATGCAAAATATGCAAACATAAACTTCCAAAGGATTTTCATACCAAATACTAACCTCATAAATATTAAATCACTATATACTTGCCAGTGGTATGGAGTTATGATGTTATTCTCTGTTTATTCATTTGGTTGCTTAGAAACAAGAATTTATTCTGGTTTACAATCGTATCCTTAGTCATTCTGAACATGCTAATTTCAATGTTCTGCTTACTTACCCTTAAAAGTGGCAATGGCTGCAGCCCAATGTATATGTAGAAAATTCTCTTACTGTAACTTCTCAGATGCTGACCAAAATCAGATTCCAAAGACTATTTAGTTTTTTCCCATCTATCCGCTCAAATCCCCAGAGCAAGAGTTTCCATTAAGTGGGATCTCACAGAGCAGTTGGATTCCAACTTATATTTAGAATGCCCTTTCTCTCTTGGCATTTGATTCTAAAGTGAAGGCATGAGGATGCTGGTGAATTTAAATAAAATCTTCCAAAGGTGAAAAAATATCTATCATTTGATAACATCTGCATTCTCATTCCTGTACTTAGGAGGCTAACGATATTATACTACCACCATTTTTACAAAGATTTAAACTCACTGAACTATTTCCTGTAATACTAGCCAACACCCGGAAACTGGGCCAGTACCAGCAAACCAAAGAGGAAAAAGGATCAATAATCCATAGAAATCAATGAGTGTGGGTGACGGAGAATAAACTTTTCAGTCTCCATAGCTTTCCATTATGCCACATCCTCATCTCCTCACCTATTCAAAGCTTAACAATTATTTACAGACCATCTCTAAGCTCATATGATCCATAAAAATATTTTCTTTAAGTTTTATTTATACTGTATTCAATCATAATCATACTACCTCTTTCTGGGGCAGTTTTTGGAGAAGTCAGTTGCTGGGTTGGTTTCTGTGGTAGGTTGAATTATGTATACCAGAAAAATGCGTTCTCAATCATGATCCCTTCCTGTGGGCATGAACCCACAGGACTTGTAAATAGGACCTGTTGAGGATGATATTTTCAGTTAAGGTGGGGCTAAATGAGTCAACACGGGCCTTAACCCTATTACTGGAAGTACTAGAGAGGACCTCACAGGGAAAAGGCCACAGGAGAAGGGGGAAGTCAAGGGAACCTGGAGGAGAAGGAGGCATTGCCAAGTGCATTGCCATGTGACAGAAAGGCCAAGAAGCCGAGGACCCATCCCTGGCAGCCAGCCCTGGAATAGTGCAATATTCAGGGAGAAAGCATTGCCTTGACGACACCTTGACTTTGGACTTCTCCCAGGCTGAAAGCTGTTAGCCAATAAATTCCTGTTGCTTAAGCCAACTCGTTGCATGGTATGTTTTTAGCAGCTGGGAAACCAAGACCGTTTCCAGGGGACATTTGCTGAAAAGTTGAGTAATCTCTGAAATGCATGTACATCCACCCAGCAACTCCTAGAGTAAAAATATTTAGAAGTGCAATGAGCTTCCTTCATAAAGAACAAGTATGGATGTAAAATAAATCAGGGAAGGCTTATATGCTTGAGCGTAAAACACAATGATTTTACATTAGCTAATATAGGAACATCATTTTGTTGCTGTTGAGAAAA
>PVIY010015770.1:0-53101 GCA_004026745.1 Myrmecophaga tridactyla | reverse complement strand
TTACTGTTCCAAAGTTTTTACCACTCAGAACAGTCCTAGATACATGAGAACACAGCAGGCTAGTCTTTGGATAAATGATGTTTTACTGCATTGTTAAGGAAGTTGCCATTTTTATCAATGTAAATTTATTTTTAATCATAATCTTCACATGTACTGAGTTTCTCTATTTTTAAAATTCTTTTCTTCTATAAAGAATGAAAAAATAATAGAACAACAACTTCTTGTGGATCAACTGAGTGAGGAACTAACAAAACTTAACCTGTCACTGACTTCTTCAGCTAAGGAAACCTGTGGAGATGGGCCAGATACCAGGATACCCGAAAAGAGACCTTATACTGTACCATTTGATAACCATTTGGGGCATTACATTTATGCCCTAGCAAGACCAGATTCACGAAAGGTAAAGTCCAAACATTAATAGTTTTCTTATTCTGTGATTTAGAAAATATTATATATAATATAATATCACAGTGTCAACAATTTTTTTCTGTTCATTTTTTTGGACTTTTGTCCAAAAAAAAAGATGAATATACATTCATCTAAACATGCTTCTTTTTAATAAAAAATAAGTAAACAAGAGAATTTATAGTTATATTTGCAGGGAATTGTTGATTGAAGATCGTGCATACACTTTATCAAGAAGAAAAGTTATGCATTGCCATCATATTTTCAGCCATGATTAAGTCTACTAGCTTCATGAATTTTTTTTTTCTTTTAACCACACCAGATTGAGGTGAAGTTGGAGGTTATTCTGACTTGTGGTCTGTATCTTATTATTTTCAAAATGACATTTATTATTCAGTCTTCCAGTTGACATAATCAAGACCTTATAGAGCTCAGTATGGGTTTTAGTTTTGAGTTTTTTTTGGGGGGGGGGCACATATGAATTTATTTGAGGAGACAGTATATACTCGGTGACCTGGAGAGATTTATACAAATGTATTTTGCACAATGAAACATTATACTGCTGAGACTTTTCCAGTAAATCTAGAATGTAATTTATCTATCCAAATATTATTAAAATATTGTCGTAAGAATTCTGTTAAAAAAAACAGGGGTTAAAATTATTTTCTTTTTTTAAAAAATTTTATTTTTTTTAAATGCAATTTTATTGAGTTCTGTTCACAAACAGTATAATCATCCAAAGTATACAATCAATCAGTGGTTTACAGTGTCATAATATAGTTGGGCATTCATCATCACAATCAATTTTTGAACATCTTCATTACTCTAAAAACAATAAAAACAAAAGTAAAAAAGGACACCCCAAACCTTTCCATCTTCCCATACTCCCTATTATTTATTATTTGTTTGTTTGTGGTTTTTTTTTTACTCATCTGTCTATATACTGGATAAAGGGATTGTCAGTCACAAGGTTTTCACAATCACACAGTCATACCATTAAAGCTCTATAGTTAAACAGTCATCCTCAAGAGACAAGACTATTGGATTACAGGCATTTCCCTCTAGCTACACCAATTCACCAAAAAAAAAAACTGTAAAGGGGTAGCTATATAGTACATAAGAATAACCTCCAGAAAGACCTCTCAACTCTATTTGAAATCTCTCCACCACTGAAAGTTTATCATGTTTCATTTTTCTGCCCCCTTTGGTCAAGAAGGCTTTCTCAGTCCCAGGATGCCAGGGCCAGGCTTATCCCCAGAGGTTAGGTCGCACATTGCTAGGGAGACTTACACCCTTGGGAGTCATGTCCCACATAGTGGGAAGGACAGTGAGCCCACCGGTGGAGTTGACTTAGAGAGAGAGGCCACATCTGAGCCTGCAGGTGACTCTTAGGTATAAGTATAAATAGTCTTAGCTTCTCCTTTTCAAGAATAAGTTTCATAAGGGCAAGCCTCAAGATCAAGGGCTCAGTCTATTAAATTGGTAGTCCCCAATTCTTGTGAGAATATCAGGTCTTACCCAGGTGGGAATGTTTACCATTTCCACATTTTTTTCCCAGTTCCTCAAGCGGACTTTGCAAATACAGTTTTATCTTCTACCCAGATTATTCTGGGATGTCTCAGGGCATCATATCAACCTGTAAAAAACAACAAAATCTCATTCCCTATTCAAGGCTGTGTTCAAATAAACCGACCATACATGTTAAATTAGAGAGTGTGCTACAGAAAATATAAATTTTGCACCAAATAAACGTCTCTTCCTTTGGTCTCACCAGAAGTTGACTATTTTAAAATAGTCAATACCACCCTTTACTCTGTATTCTCATTAACCCTAGTCCTAACCAGACCAACTTCATTCATATCTCTAATTGAAGTCTGGTCTCTTTTACAGGCTTTTTAACAGTTTCTGTATGGGGCTGACTTTCATAGCTAAGAACTCTAGCTCAGAGTCTCAGCTGTCACATACATACCCGAAGTTCCAGGGAACAACCAGTTATACACAAAGAACTCAACATCTCAGAATTTAGAAATAACAGTTACAACTTTGGAATAGCTGTGACTGCTGTAAGAGTTTACAATCTAGGATCCTTTGCAGTAAGCCTTCCCCTGTATCTTATGCTCTCAAATTCAGTTCTCAGAGTTTGCACATTATAACTAGACCATATTAGTGAATTGTTTTAGTTTGTTAAAGCTGCCAGAATGCATTATACCAGAAATGAAATTTCTTTTAAACAGGGGAATTTATCAAGTTGCTAGTTTACAGTTCTAAGGTCATAAAAGTGTCCAAACTAAGGCATCCAGGGAAAAGAACCTTGATACAAGAAAGGCCGTTGGGTCCAGAATACCTCTGTCAGTTGGGAAGTCACACGGCAACATCCAGTATCTTTCTCTTCTCATTTCATAAGGCTTCCTCAGGGGCATTTTCCTTCTGCATCTCCATATGTCTCTGGTTGTGTGGGCTTTGTTGGTTCTAAAGCTTTTTCCAAAATGATTCCCTCTTAAAGGACTCCGGTAAGCAACCCCACCTTGAATGGGTGGAGGCTTATCTCCATGGAAACCACCTAATTCAAAAGGTCCTACCCACAATTGGGTATGTCACATCTCCATGGAAACAATAAAAAAGACCCCACTTAGCCAATATTGAATGAGGATTAAAGAACATGGCTTTTCTTTTCTTTTTCTGACAGTTTCAGACCAGCATATGAGGCATTATAATATCTGTTTTTTTGTTCCTGCCTTATTTCACTCAACATACTGTCCTCAATGTTCGTTCACCTAGTTGCATGCCTTCTTGCAGCTGCTTAGTATTCCATAGTATGTATACACCATAGTTTGTCCTTCTGTTCATCAGTTGATGTACCCTTAAGCACCTACATTCGTTGCAAATTGTGAATACTGCCATCATAAACACCAGTATACAAATGTTCATTCATGTTCCTGCTTTCAGTTCTCCTAAGTATATACCAGTAACGGGATTGCAGGATCATATGACCACCTTTTCTAATTTGGTAGCTGCCAGAATGCAATATACCAGGAACGGAATGGCTTTTGAAAAGGGAAATTTAATAAGTTGCTGGTGTACAGTTCTAAGGCCAAGAAAATGTCCCAATTAAAACAAGTCTATAGAAATGTCCAATCAGAGGTATCCAGGGAAAGATACGTTGGTTCAAGAAGGCCAGTGAAGTTCAGAGTTTCTCTCTCAAGTGAGAAGGCACATGTCAAACACAGTCAGGGTTTCTCTCTCATCTGGAAGGGCACATGGTGAACATGGTCAGGGTTTCTCTCTCATCTGCAAAGGCACATGGCGAACATGGCATTATCTGCTAGCTTTCTCTCCTGGCTTCCTGTTTCATGAAGCTCCCCAGGAGGAGCTTCCTTCTTCATCTCCAAGAAGATGACTGGTAGACTCTCTGTTTCTCATGGCTATGTCATTCTCTGCTCTCTCAGAATCTCCAGCTTTCTCCAAAATGTTTCTTCTTTTATAGGATTCCAGTAAACTAATCAAGACCCACCCAAATGGGTAAAAACACGCCTCCACTCAATCCAGCTGAACAACCAATCTTAATTAAATCATATCTCCAGAAAGATGATCTAATTACAGATTCAAATATATGATACTGAATAAGGATTAGAAGAAACAGCTGGATTTATAAAATGGGATTAGGATTAAAACATGGCTTTTCTAGGGTACATACATCCCTTCAAACTAGCACACCACTGTATATTTAGCCTCCTGTGGAACCACCACCCTGCCCTCCAGAGGGGCTGTACCATTCTACTTGCTACTAACAGTGACTAGGTTCATCCATCTCTCTCTCCACTTTTTCTCCAGCACTTGTACCTTTCTCTGTTTATTTTTAAACAGTTTTATTCACACACCATATAATCCATCCTAAGTAAACAGTAAAAAGTTCCTGGTATAATCACATGGTTATGCGTTCCCCACCACAGTCTATATGAGGACATTTCCATTTCTTCCACAAAGAAAGACGTGGAAAAAAAAAACCAGTTGCTTTGTTATATTATTATTGACCAGTTGCTTTGTTTTATTGCCTTTGCTATTCCTCATGTAAAAACATTCTTATATTTTGTACTTTTAGTCACCATCATTGTCTGCTCTAGGTTTCGCTAAGTTATGCAGTCCCAGGCTTTATCTTCTGTCTTTTCTTCTGGTGTCATTATCCCCCTAGCCTTCCACTTTTTTTTTTTTTTTTAACATGGGCAGGCACTGGGAATCGAACCCGGGTCCTCTGGCATGGCAGGCAAGCATTCTTGCCTGCTGAGCCACCATGGCCCGCCCTGGCCTTCCTCTTTTAACTACACTCACATTCAGCTTTGTTCAGTGTACTTACAGTATTGTGCTACCCTCAGATAGCATTGTGCTATTCATTTCTGGGCTTTTGCAAATCAATCCTGAAGATTGAAGAAATGAATCTTCATTTCTACACTCTTCACCAGACCTCTCTCCTGTCTTTTCCTATCTGCCTGTAGCACTCACTTCAGTATTTCTTGTAGAGCAGGACTTCTGTTCACAAACTCTTAGTGCCAATTTGAAATATTTAAAATTCTCATTTTTGAAGGCGCGTTTTGCCAAATATAGAATTCCTGATTGGCAGTTTTTACCTTTCAATATCTTATTATGTATTATACCACCGCCTTCTTACCTCCATGGTGTCTGCTGAGAAATCTGCACATGGTCTTATTGGGCTTCCCTTGTGTGTGATGGGTCACTTTTCTCTTGCTGCTTTCAAAATTCTCTGTCTTTGCCATTTGACAATCTGATTAGTAAGTGTCTTGGAATAGATCTATTCAGATCTATTCTGTTTGGGGTATACTGCATTTCTTGGATCTGTAATTTTATATCTTTCTTGAGGGTTGGGAAATATTCATTAATTATTTCTTCCAATATTCTTTCTGCCCCTTTTCCCTTCTCTTCTCTTTCTGGGAAACTCAAAACATGTATATTCATGTGCTTCATGTTGTCATTCAGTTAATATTTTTCCATTCTTTTCCCTATCTGTTCTTTGTATGTAGGATTTCAGATGTTCTGTCTAGTTCACTAATCCATTCTTGGCCTTTTCAAATTTACTTCATTGTGATTTTCATCTCTTCTATTGTGCCTGTTATTCCTGTCATTTGTTTTTTCAGGCTTTTGAGTTCTTCTTTATGTTCGGCCGATGTCTTCTTTATATCCTTCATCTCTTTTGCCGTATTTTCCCTCAACTCGTTGATTGGATTTTTGAATTGATTTAGCATGTTTGTTTAAACCTTAATTAGTTGTGTCTACTCCTGAATCTCCTTTTAAGTGTTTGTTTCTTTGGGCAATATCTATATTTTTCTAGTATGACTTGTAATTTTTGTTGGTGTCTAAACATCTGGTTGCCCTGATTAGTTTATTCAGGGAGTCGTTTTCCTCTTTAACCTAGGGTTTTCTTGTTGATTGACTTTGTTCTCTGTCTGTTCTTTGACATTCAGTTCAACTTGTTCTAGACCTCTAGCATAGCTTCTGTTTAATTGGTCAGAATTTTTCAGTTCTTGTTTTTCTGGTTCTTGCCCTGCATATATGGAGCTTCTTTGGAGGAGGGTCTCTCCAGATATGATCTACCCGATAAGATTTCCCCAGACAAGGCAAGCCCAGGTCTCAGGAGGAGGGTGTAATCAGTATCAAGTTTCCCTGAGGGTGAGAGCCAACAGGTTGTCTGACTTTCCTGCGGAGCCTGTAGCCCAGCAGGGGCGCTCATCAGCCCACAGTTTCTCATCGGTATAAGGTGGTGTGGAGCCTTTAATTTTCAGCCAGCCAGGGGTGTGATTGAGACCACAGGCTGAGGTGGAAGGCAAGCCCAGGCTGTTTTTGGCTCCTGGGCCTTGGGGTCTGAATTCTCTGAAGGAGGGCTGCCACTTGAGCTGGGACCCACCCCACCCCTTTTCTTGGGGAAGGTACACCCTTTAGGGAATTATCTCCTTCTTGACTTATTACTTTGTCTCTGAGACCTATCTTAACTCTGCCTTTGCCTGGCTTTTGAAAATACCTGAGTGACAATTGAAAATACCTGAGGCTTTCTCTAATGAGTTACTTAGAATTCTTTAAAAAAAGAAAAAAAATTGAAAGAAAAAACAAATAAAACCCAATCTCCCACATGGCAAGCAAGCATTCTACCACTGAACCATGTGTGCACCACACCCTATTTATTTTCAAAATGTACTTTTTAGTTACTAGGTTTTTTGTTTGTTTTTTTGTCATGGGCAGGCACTGGAAATTGAACCTGGGTCTCCAGCATGGCAGGTGAGAACTCTGCCTGCTGAGCCACCGTGGCCTGCCCTAGTTATTATGTTTTGTACAAATACTTTTATTAACAGCTTTACTCACTTAGCAATATATAATGAATATTTGGCAGTCATTAAATATTCTTATATAAAATATCATGAATTTTCATGGTCGCATGCAATATTTTTTCATAAGGGCATACCATTGTGCATTTTTATCCTATTGGACATTTAAGCTGTTTCCAGTTACCTGTTAATCTGAAAAGATTAACACTAAAATGGAATTATAGTCTATATCCACTTATGCAGAAATCATAAATTGTTCATTACAGCTAAATACTATATAGGTAAATAAAAGATTATATAATTTATCCAATTAATAAGAAAAATAGAAAGAGCACATTTGTCTCAATGAGCCATCTGAAGAAATGCAAAATCTGATCTTGATTTAAATTTAAAGAAAAAAGTTAACAGCAAGTTCTACATTCTTAACTTGGTAAATGTGGTATAATTAAAACCAATAGTATGCATGTTAAAATGCATTTTGGAAAGAAAAAAACTACAAAGATGGCCATGTTATTACTTAGATTTAATATAATACCAAAAATGCTGATGAAATTCTATCGTATTTTATTGATTATAAGGTTCAAACATTTTTTCACTTCTTATCATCTTTGATGGTATGATGTGTTTTACAGTTATGGGGTGTCATAATTTGACTGCTGTTTTTAATAGCAGTGTTTTAGAGTTTTACTGTGTTTTGCAGTTGGTGGCATTTTAGGTTTAGTGAAGTATGATATGAAAAGGAAGCAGTGCTATAGATAAAAAAAGATACTTTCTGCATTTGATATGAGTGATGTTCTAAGAAAACCATCCAAAATATTCTTAAGAGCTATATCTGAGAACCTTTGGGAGTCTCCAGATTTGTAAAGGTAGACAGGACATATTTGTGAAATCGTTCAGCTTTTTTGGGTCATGAACTTAATGTACATAACTCCTCACTATAGGCTGATAGCCTCCTGGGTTTTCAGTGAGTTTATTGCTCAAACAAAACGCATTTAAAATTTTTCCTTGCAAAGTTAACAGAGTTGTTTTTTGTTTATATTTTTGTTTTTAAAAATCACTTAACTAAACAATACCAGAGCTGTGTAAGTGGTGTCTGCTAGGCTGTTCACCAGGCTCTTCCTCCACTAAGCAGTTCATTCCTATAGAACATAACCAGCTTCACAATAGCAGAATTACAAATTTCATGTCATGAACTGTTGGGTAACTCTCAAGTAATCAAGTAATCGAAACTACAAAGTTAAGTGTGTTAAAGCCAAGGTATATGATAAATAAGTTAGATCTGATAAACTAAAATCAGATACATTTTTTTAATGATTTGAATGGGGTTTATTTATGTTTAGTAAAAGTAGCAAATGTTATTTATTTCCTTAAAAATATTTACTTTGTACAACCACATTGTTATCATTAAGCAACATATATGTAATGTTCCCTGGGTGTACAATACTGAACTTTGTAATTATTATATAACTCCTGTTTTCCAAGTTTAGACACAACTTTGTACACTGAAGAGCTATGGCCCTGTAGAGTGTCACATGTAGAGAAGCAATCTGATAGTAATTAATATTTGCTGACTTACAAAATGATATTTTTCTTTTTGTTTGTTATCAAACCCAAGTAATTTTGATTTCAATTCCTTTTACTTTTGATACGATGAAAATAAACCAGTTAAAACTAAGTAAGGTAGCAATATAACTGAAGCAATGTGTATGATGCTATATCTTATAAAGAACGTTTTAGATGGTGTTTCTATTTTATATTTCATATCTATATTTAATATATTTGGGTCAATAAAAAGTTAGAAGCATGTTGGGTAAGCAAAAGAAAAAGATTATTCTGAAAGTGGATGCATTGTTTCTATCACAATCTTTAGATTTGTTTGTTTTTCAGGAACAGGGTGGAATAGCTTAGTATTAAAATAAAAAGATCTTGCTTCTGTTTTTCTCATATTCTTTTTTCATATTTAGGATAACAAAATAATCCTATAATTTTATTGCTAAAACATTGTTACTGGCTACATTTGTGTTCTAGTTTGCTAGCTGCTAGAATGAATTATACCAGAAACAGGATGGCTTTTAAAAAGGGGAATTTAATAAATTGCTAGTTTACAGTTCTAAAGCCAAGAAAATGTCCCAATTAAAGCAAGTCTATAAAAATGTCCAAATTAAAGTACCTTCACTCAAGAAAGGCTGATGAAGTTCAGGGTTTCTCTCAACTGGAAAGGCACATAGCAAACATGGCAATGTCTGCTAGCTTTCTCTCCAGGCTTCTTGTTTTATGAAGCTCACCTGGGGGTGTTCTCCTTCTTCAACTCCAGAGGTTTCTGGCTGGTGGTCTCTGTAGTTCTCGTGTCTCTGCTGCTCTCGTCATTTCTCAAGCTTTCTCCAAAATGCTTCCTCTTTTAAAGGATTCCAGTAAAGCAATCAAGACCCACTGGGAATGAGTGGAGTCACATCTCTCTGTTTTAAAAAGTTCACACCCACAACTGGGTGAGTCATATCTCCATAGAGATAACTTAATCAGGTTTCCATAATACAGTGCTGAATAGCGTTTAAGAGAAAGGGTTGCTCCCACAAGATTATTAAAACACGGCTTTTCTAGGGTACATAATCCTTTCAAACCAACACAACTTGATTATCAGATTTCAGGCTGACCTTTCCTTGCTGCTCTCATGTTTGTGAACATTGATTATTTCACTACCTCCTTTTCCAAACATGGGTTTATGCTTAAGATTAAAAACTATAGTGGTAATCAATGGTAATAATTAACGTACAATAATTGGTTAGGACAATGACTAATCTCTTAAGGGTTGGAGTTTTTGTAACTATGATAAAAGCTATGATTATCCTATATGTTATCTGTACAGAGAAATTGTTGGGGATGGAGATATGCTTATTTCTAAAGAAACCACACTGCATGCTTATATGACTGCTGGAAATTCTCTGGTTTGATGCGTCAGTGGTGTCTAGGGTAGAATCTTCATGCGTTTTTCAGCAAGCTTGTTAAAATTAGATACTTTTTTTGTTAATTTTTTTTAATTTAAGAAAGCAAACAATAGACTTGGAACCATCAACAATGGACATCTTAGCTAGCTTAACCATAGGCATATTTAAATAAAGTATCCATATAATCATTGTAAAGCCTGTTTAGGTGGGCCATGGAGACCTGGGTTCGATTGCCTGCCCATGAAAAAAAAAAAAAGGAAAAATTCTACATATTCAGATAGCAAAGTTCTTAAATTCTAAGTATTAAACACTGACTTAGATACCATTTGATCAGTTGTCAAACTGTGAATGTTCTCAAAATATCAAGTAGAAAGTTCTTACAAATATCTGCATTGATATGGTAATGACCTATGTTACTAAATATTTTCCTGATTTCAGGAAAATATGAAGATACGAATATATATATATATTTTTGTTTTTACATGGGCGGGCACCGGGAATCGAACCCAAGTCCTCTGGCATGTCAGGCAAGTATTCTTGCCTGCTGAGCCACCATGGCCCACCCTATTTTTACAATTAACATATAGTAATCTTAACCACCTAAAATGGATTTCTTAGCTTATCCTTAGGCATATTAAAAAAAAAATCTAAGTAATCATCATAAAGCCTGTTTGTACAATATGTTTCACAAACCAATTTAAAACTAAAGCAAGGAAGGAAAAACGATCTATAAATACAGATATCAGAGTTACTTGGATTCTAAATATTAAGCAGTATCTTAAGTAGCATTTGATTAACTATCAAAACTGTGTACATTCTCAAAATATCAAGTAAAATGTTATTACAAATAACCTTGCTAGAGTAGTGAGCTATGTTACTAAATATTTTCAAATATTTGGTTTCAGGAATTTATTTTATTTAATATTACTATAAATGACTAAAGTTTTTTTAACCATTTTTTTTGTTGTTGTTATAAAATATAGCATATATATACAAAGAAAAGAAAGAAAAAAAAAAACAATTTTCAAAGCATACCCCAACAAGCAGCTACAGAACAGTTCCCAGAGTCTGTCATGGGCTACCATGCCCTCCTCCCAGGTTTTTCCTTCTAGCTGCTCCAAAACACTCGCAGCTTTATCAGGGTAATACTAATGGAATCGTACAGTACTGGTCCTTTTATGTTTGATTTATTTCACTCAGCATTATGTCCTCAAGGTGCATCCACGCTGTCATGTGTTTCAGATATCATTTTGTCTGTGTTGCATAATATTCCATCGTATGTATATACCACATTTTGTTTATCCACTCATCTGTTGATGAGTACCTGGATTGTTTCCATCTCTTGGCAATTGTGAATAGTGCCGCTATGAACATTGGTGTGCAAATGTCTGTTCGTGTCACAGCCCTCAGCTCTTCTGGGTATATACCAACTATGGTATTGCCAGTAAAATCAGATACATTTTAATGTCACAGTATAGTATATGTAAAAATGGTTAAAATGATTTTTATGTTTTGTATTTTTTACCACAGCAATAAACAGAAAATGAAAAGAAAAGAAGCCAAATATATCACTAGTGAGAGAAGATTATCTTATTGTATGGAGATTTAGAATATTATGTTCAATCATGGGTATCAAACTTTAAGTCAAATTAGGTTATTTTCAGAGAGCAACCAAGCTGCTGAAAAAACTTGAGAATCCAATGTAGCTCTAGGTTTATCTTGATTTGGAAGGGACATGATGACTTTTTGACTTTTCATATATTTGAGGGCTTATCATTATTGTTCAAGTTTGCCTCTGCAATTAGGACTAATGGGAGGAAGTGCCAAGAAAGTATAAAGAAGGATTCATTAGTGAGAACTGTCAAAGATGACATTGGAGGCCCCTGGGCTTGGGAGGGTGTTGACAGTAAGTATTTTTAAGCAGAGTTGGGATGATAATTAGAAAGAGTATTGCAGAGAAGAGTCAAACCTGAGATGGATGGTTGAACTAGGTGTGACCTTTAAGGTTTTCTCTCAGGCTTGTGGGTATGTAAGTCTAGGGAAAATATGGTTAGAATTAAAAAATTGGCTTCTGCAGAGCCATATCTCTCTCTGACCTCTGAATTGTTAATTCAGCTTATTTGAGTACTTATATTGTGGTCAGTTTTGTTTGAGGTGTGGTTGAAAATGCCAAAATATCCCCAGTGGTGAGCTAGGGAATGCAGAGGTAGCCAAGAGGAAGTAGGCGCTGATGTGTAGGCAGGAAGGGGTCAGATTATAGGTTTTCTGACCTGCGAAAGGGTCTGGTGGCGGAGGCAAAAGAACCATCATGTTGGATGAAATGATCATTAAATAGTTCATTGGCAAAAATGTTACTCAGTGTGGCAGACCTTATTCGGTATTAAGCTGGGTTTAGTGTTCCTTATAAAAAATAATTTTAAAAGCAAATTACAGTTTTGGTAATGGGTGGTGATGATAGCACCAATGTATTTAACAGCACTAAATTATATATTTGAATATGATTAAAAGGGGAAATTTTAGACAGAATGTATGTTACTTGAATAAAAATTTTAAAAATAATCCATGGACTATGTGATGATCTTGTGAGCCATTGATTAGACACCATGTATGGAATGTTTTGTATTATAAGAATGTTTGTTAAGATTTTTTTTTTTTGTATGCTGTATGGTAGGGGTCACATTTCATTCTTTTTTTCCATGTGAGTATCCCCTTATTATGGTACCATTTTGTTGACTTTTTTGTTTGTTTGTTTGGAAAGTGCATGGGCCAGGAATCGAACCCGGGTCTCCCACATGGCAGGCAAGAATTCTACTACTAAAGTACACTCGCACTCCTGTATGTTAAGATTTATCAATAAAATGTCTTTTTAAAAAGAAAACTTTCAACTAGTATCTGTGAAATTAGCATTTAATTCGTTTAATAAATAATAGTAAGCCATGAATTGCACAACACAGTGAATCCTAAGTTAAACTATGGACTAAGATCAAAATTATATAAATTATAAAAATGTGCTTTAATCAGTTGTGATTAGTGTACCACACCAATGCAGGTTGTTAATAATAAGGTGTATATGGGAATCCTGTATTTTATGCATGTGTAGACCTACAACTTCTCTAATGGAAAAAAAAAAGGCCCAGGCGATGCGATGATGGTTCAGTGGCTGCGTTTTTGACAGCCATGCCCAAGACCCGGGTTTGATTCTTGGTGCCTGCCCATGCAAAAAAAAGGCAAATTATATTAGCCAGTGAATGGATAAACAAAATGTGGTATATACATACAATAGAATATTATTCAGCTTTAGAAAGAAATGATGTTCTGATATATACTACAACATGGATGAACCTTGAAGACATTATTTTGTTGAAATAAGTCACAAAGGGGCACGTGTTTCATGATTCCACTCATGTGAAATAGTTAGAATGTGGAAATTCATAGAGATAAAATAGAGTTCAGGTCACGGGGAATGGGAATGGGGAGTTAATGCATAACGGGCATAGAGTTTCTCTTTGGCGTGATGGGAAAGCTGTGTTAATGGATGGTGAGGAGGGGAGCACAACCTTGTGAGAGTGATTCATCCCGCTGAACCCTGTGCTCAGCAGTGGCTGAGATGGGAAAGTTTAGGTTGTATCTGTGTATCCACAATTAGAGAGAGAGAGACTAAAGAAACAATGACAGTTAAATGTAATACATGATTCTGGGTGGATCTAGCAATCAAGGGGAAAAGGCTTGTGCCAGTTTGAAAGGATGTGTGTACTCTAGAAAAGCCATGTTTTAATCCTAATCCCATTTTGTAAAGGCAGCCGTTTCTTCTAAACCCTATTCAGTACTGTTTGTTTGAAACTGTAATTAGATCACCTCCCTGGAGATGTGACTTAGGGAGTTACATCTTGATGTGATCTTGATGTGATCGTGAGTGATCAAGAGTGGTTGTTAAAATGGATTAGGTGGAAACGTGTCTCCAACCACTCGGGTGGGCCTTGATTAGTTTATTGGAATCCTATAAAAAGAGGAGACATTTTGAAGAGAAGAAGAGATTCAGAGAGAGCAGAATGACGCAGCCATGAGAAGCAGAGCCCAGCAGCCAGCGACTTTTGGAGATGAAGAAGGAAAATGCCTCCCAGGGAGCAGGAAAGGAAGCTAGCAGATGATGCCATGTTTTCCATGTACCCTTGTAGCCGAGAGAGGAACCCTGACCATGTTCGCCATGTGCCCTTCCAGCCGAGAGAGAAACCCTGAACTTCATCGACCTTCTTGAACCAAGTTGTCTTTCTCTGGATGCCTTTTATTGGACATTTCTGTAGACTTGCTTTAACTGGGACATTATCTCAGCCTTAGAACTGTAAACTAGCAACTTATTAAATTCCTCTTTTTAAAAGCCATTCCGTTTCAGGTATATTGCATTCTGGCAGCTAACAAACTAGAACAAGGCCCAAAAGGACAGTAATGGGACATATGAAAAAAACTGGAATGTAGACTGTTAATTTTTTATCAGTGTTAAATTTATTGATCTTAAGGTGGTTCATGATATATTGTGAAGTGAGAAAAGCTGTCAATGCAAGTATATGTACAAAATATAATAACTAAAAAGTAGATTTTAAAAATAAATAGGATCAATGGAAAACCCAGAATGGATCAACTAATGCTTTTCACTCATTCCTTTCAATATGTTTAAATAAGGAAAGAAGAAATAAAATCAGACTCTTTATGTAATCAATATAAGAAATGGTTAAGGCATTTTGCCCGTTCCTTTGGATATATTTTAAGTTGAGGAATTTGGAAATGTGCATGAAGATATATTAAGTGTTGAAATAGAATGATGAATCCAACCCACTCTCAAATGTTTAGAAAATAGGTGATAGGTAAATGGATGATGGATGGATGGATGGACAGATGGATGGATGGATGGACAAACAGACTGGACAGGTAGAAAGAAAGAAAGATACAGCAAATGTGGCAAAATGTTAAAAGGTGGTGGATCTGGATATCTGGATGGGGACTGGGGAGTCTGTGGGAGCTCTTTGCATGGGTTTTGTGTTATTTTGCAACTGTCCTATAAATTGCTGCCTTAAAGTCCTAGTGGTCCCCAGAGTTGAGTTAAACAAACATTCTCCAAGTCCCAGTTTGTGCCAGATTCTGCTGGCTGCTGGGCTTTCCAGGAAGGTGGTAGTACAGCCACTAGTAAGTCACGAATAACTTGAGTTCTGGAGTTAGATCATGACATTTTAAAACATTTTTATTAGAGAAATTGCGGGTTCACAGAAAAATCATGCATAAAACACAGGATTCCCATATATCTTTCTATTTTAATACCTTGTATTGGTGTGGTACATTTGTTACAATTGGTGAAAGCACATTTTTATAATTGTACTATTAACTATAGTTCATGGTTTAACTTAGGGTTCACTGTTTGTATAGTGCAGTTTCATGGATTTGAAAACAAATTCTATCCTATTACCATATATACAATATAACTTTTCTCCTTTTAACCACATTCAAATATATATTTCAGTGCTGTTAATTACGTTTGCAGTTTTTTTGCTACCATCACCACCATCCATTACTAAAATATTTCCATCGTTCCACATAGGAACTCTTTACATTAAAAAAAATAAAATAAAAATAAAAAGAACACCCAAAACATCCCATCCTGCCATCCTCCCTATTGATTATTTTTTTGTCTTTTTTTTTCTTACTCGTCTGACCTTTTACTGGAAAAGGGGAGTGTCAGTCACAAGGTTTTCACAATCACATGCTCACATTGCAAAAGCTATATAGTTGTACGATTATCTTCAAGAATCAAGGTTACTGGAACACAGTTCAACAATTTCAGAATTGTTCAAGAATTTCCTCTCGCCGCTCCAAAATACACCATTAACTAAAAAGGGATATCCATATAATGTGTAAGACTAACCTCCAGAATGACCTCTTGGCTCTATTTGAAATCTCTCAGCCAGTAAAACTTTATTTCATTTCTCTTCCTCCTTTTGGTCAAGAAGGCTTTCTCAATACCACGTTGCCTAGGACAGGTTCATCCCAGGTAGTCATGTCCCGTGTTGCCAGGGAGATTTACACCCCTGGGATAGACCATGACTTTCAATAATAGGTCCCATTCTTGCCAACTGTATGATTTGAATAAATTACTTAACCTCTCTGAGCTTCTACGTATTTGAGTCTACATATATGCAAAATGGGGATTATAATAATATCTGATTCAGAGGTTATAATGAGATGCAAAAGATAATTATAATAATGTTTTTTTATTTTTTAATTAATTTTAAGAGAAAAATTGCAAGAAAGAAACACAAACATTCCCAATATGTGATCATTCCATTCTACATATATAATCAGTAATTCACAATATCATCACATAGCTGCAGATACATCATCATGATCATTTCTTAGAACATTTGCATCAATTCAGAAAAAGAAACAAAAAGACAACAGGAAAATAAAACGAAAACAGAACAAAAAAAACATATACACCATACCCCTTACTCCTCCCTTTCACTGATCACTAGCATTTCAACTAAATTTATTTTAACATTTGTTCCCATTATTTATTTCTATTCCATATGTTCTACTCATCTGTTGACAAGGTAGATAAAAGGAGCATTAGACACAAGGTTTTCACAGTCACACTAAGAAAGCTACAGCATTATACAATCATCCTCAAGAAACATGGCTGCTGGAACACAGCTCTACATTTTCAGGCAGTTCCCTCCAGCCTCTCCATTTCCTCTTAGATAACAAGGTGATATCTACTTAATGCATAAGAATAACCTCCAGGATAACCTCTCGACTCTGTTTGGAATCTCTCAGCCATTGACATTTTGTCTCATTTCACTCTTCCCCCTTTTGGTCGAGAGGATTTTCTCAATCCCTTGGTGCTGGGTCTCAGCTCATTCTAGGGTTTTTCTCAGTCCCTTGATGCTGAGTCTGAGTTCATTCTCGGATTTCTGTCCCACGTTGCTAGGAAGGTCCACACCCCTGGGAGTCATGTCCCACATAGACATGGGATGGGTGGTGAGTTTGCTTGTTGTTTTGGCTGGAGAGAGAGGCCACATCTGAGCAACAAAGAGGTTCTCTTGGGGGTGACTCTTAGGCCTAATTTTAAGTAGGCTTGACCTATCCTTTGTGGGGTTAAGTTTCATATGAACAAACCCCAAGACGGGGGCTCAGCCTATAGCTTTGGTTGTCCACACTGTTTGTGAGAATATCAAGAATTCAACTTGGGGTGGTTGAATTTTCCCCCGTTCTCACCATCCCCCAAAGGGAACTTTGCAAATACTTTTCCACTCACTGATCAAATCACTCTGGGATTCATTGGGGCATCACTCTGGACAAACCAACAAAATCTCATGTCTTACTCAAGGTTCCATGTTGTTCAACCACGCTATCTATATGTTATATTGGGAAATGCACTAGTCAAAATATGAATTTTGTACCAAATAAACATTTTTGCTTTAGTCTCACACGTAAGTTGAAATTTTAAAATATTAATTACCATCTATTTTCAGCACCCTGCAGTAATGACATTCCTTTGTTCCTCCTCATGCAAAAACATTTTTTAAATTTGTACATTTAGTCACTGTCATTATACACTCTAGGCAATCCTAGATTATACCATCTCAATCTTTGTTGTCTGTCTTTCTTTCTGATTTCATTTGTGCCCCCAGGCCTCCTCCCTCTATCATTCTCACGTTCAGCTTCATTCAGTGTTTTAACATAATTGTATTACAGTTAGGTAGTATTACGCTGTCCATTTTTGAGTTTTTACATTCAGTCCTGTTGTACAATCTGTATCCCTTCAGTTCCAATTACCCAGTATCTTACCCTATTTCTGTCTCCTGATGGTCTCTGTTACCAACGAAATATTCCAAGTTTATTCACTAATGTCAGTTCATATCAGTGAGACGATACAGTATTTGTCCTTTTGTTTCTGGCTAATATCACTCAGCATAATGTCCTTAAGGTCCATCCATGTTGTTTCATACTTCATAACTTTATTCTGTCTTACAGCTGCATAATATTCCATCATATGTATATACCACAGTTTGTTTAGCCACCCGTCTGTTGATGGACATTTTGGCTGTTTCCATCTCTTGGTAATTGTAAATAATGCTGCTATAAACATTGGTGTGCAAATGTCTGTTTGTGTCCTTGCCCTCATGTCCTTTGAGTAGAGACAGCATATAGATGGGTCCCGTTCTCTAATCCATTCTGCCAGTCCATGTCCCCCGATTGGGAAGCTTAATCCATCAACATCAGTGTTCTTACTGCCCGGGCTTTTTGCCTTTTGGCTTTCATATGTCCTTCTAATTTTCCTTCTTTTTACCTTTACTCATGGTCTTCCTTTCTACACTCTTCTCCACACCTCTCTCTTCTGCCTTCATATCTGTCTCTAGTGCTCCCTTTAGTACTGGTTGCAGAGCTGGTCTCTTGGTCACAAATTCTCTTAGTGATTTTTTGTCTGAAAATGTTTTAATTTCTCCCTCATTTTTGAAGGACAGTTTTGCTGGATATAGAATTCTTGGTTGGCAGTTTTCCTCTTTTAATAATTTAAATGTATCATCTCACTGTCTTCTTGCCTCCATGGTTTCTGTTGAGAAATCTACGCATAGTCTTATTGGGCTTCCCTTGAGTGTGATGGATTGCTTTTCTCTTGCTGCTTTCAAGATTCTCTCTTTCTCTTTGACCTCTGACATTCTGATTAGTAAATGTCTTGGAGTACATCTATTTGGATCTATTCTCTTTGGGGTACGCTGCACTTCTTGGATCTGAAATTTTAGGTCCTTTATAAGAGTTGGGAAATTTTCAGTGATAATTTCCTCCATTAGTTTTTCTCCTCCTTTTTCCCTTCTCTTCTCCTTCTGAGACATCCACAACACATATATTCATGCACTTCATATTGTCTTTCAACTCCCTGAGTCCCTGCTCATATTTTTCCATTTTTTCCCTATATTTTCTTTTTCTTGCTGGATTTCAGATGTTCCATCCTCCAGTTCAGAAATCCTATGTTCTGTCTCTTGAAATCTACCATTGTAGGTTTCCATTGTTTTTTTCATCTCTTCTACCTTGCCTTTCATTCCCATAAGTTCTGTGATTTGTTTTTTGACTTTTGATTTCTTCTTTTTGTTCATTCCTTGACTTCTTTATATCCTCCCTCAATTCATTGATTTGGTTTTTGATGAGGTTTTTTCATGTCTGTTCGTATATTCTGAATTAAATGTTTCAGCTCCTGTATCTCATTTGAATTGTTGGTTTGTTCCTTTGACTGGGCCATATCTTCAATTTTCTTAGTGTGATTTTTTGTTGGCATCTAGGCATTTAATTACCTTAATTAGTTTATTCTGGAGATTGCTTGCACTTCTTTTACCTAGGGTTTTCTTGCTGGATGAATTTGTTGTCTCTCTGCTCTTTGACATTCAGTTCAGCTTTTTCTGGACCTCTAGCTTAGGTTTTGTTTAACAGAGGAGAATTTTTCAGTTCTTGTTTTCTTGTTGCCCTGCTTGTATGGTGGCTTCCCCTCCCCCCCGCCCCCGAGGAGGGTCTACATAAGTATTATAGACCCCAACTGGATTTTCCCAGACCAAACTGGCCTCCTATGAGGAGGAAAGAGTCACCTGCATCAGTTTTCCCTGAGGGTGAGACCCAGCAGGTTGACAGACTTTCCTGTGAAGTCTCTGGGCTCTGTTTTTCTTATCCTGCCCTGTATATGGTGCTTGTCTGCCTGCAGATCCCACCAGCATAAGATGATGTGGTATCTTTAACTTTGGCTGGGGGCATGGTGGAGACAGAGGATAGGCTGTAGACTGGTTTTAATGGCTTCAGATTACCAAGCCCTAGTGTCTGAACTCCTTGTGAGAGGGATTCCACCTGAGTTGGGCTTCACCCCTCCCCTGGGGAAGGCACAGGTTCCAGACAAGCCCTCAAAATGAGTTTGTTTCTGCCTATGCCTGGGGCAGTTGCAGCCTGAGGAGCCCTGCTGCTGTATCCAAAGGCAGCCAAGCCTTTGTAGAAACACAGCCACAAAAACCTGTTTCCTTCTCTTTTTTTCCTTTTTCCGTCAGCCCTGCGCCCTTGGTGCCGGGGCAAAAATGAGCGACCTCTGCTTTGACCAGGTTCACCTGAGCTGGGCGCCTATTTTTAGTAGTCAGAATTTGTTTATTAGTTCCACAATTGGCGTTTGGTTGGGCTCAGCCCCTGCTGCTGGTAAAGTCTGTTTCCTTTCCCACTTGGAAGCAGCCTGTGGGGGAGGGGCGCTGGCTGCCGTGGCTTGGAGAACTCATGGTTCTGGGGGGGCTCACAGCTGGTCCAGCTCGTCCAGACTGGGGTACGCTATGTGTCCAGTCACTGACATGGCCCCAGGAGCTGTTCCATATTGTTTCTGGTTATTTACTAGTTGTTCTGGAGGACTAACTAAGACGCACACATTACTAAGCCACCATCTTGGCCCGGAAGTTCATAATAATGTTTATTATTTATTATTATTACTAATGCCAGTACCTTAAGCACGTTCCTTCCTTTATATTTTTAATCCTCACAACATCCCTGTAAGCTATGTTCAATGATCACCCCCATTTTACCAGTCAGAAAACAAGTTTCAAAGAAGTAAGTAATATATTCAAGGTTAGACATTCTGTCCGCCAAGGGATTTTTTTTGGGGGGGGGCAGCAGATATAAACGAAAGAAAATCTAATGGAGGCTTATATTATACAGAAGTTATTATGTTATACATGAATCCTGAAGATAAATGGTTTCAGGTGTACTTGATTTGGCAGTGCAATGATACCCATGTGCTTTGCAATGTTCATGACCTCATCTGCAGCATACGGGTGCTCAGATTTGACCCACATAATGCAAGATTGCTGCCGAGATTCCAGGCATCATAGCCTCACCCAACCACACTTCTAGGTGTAATTTTCCTAGAAGTCACTCAGAAAATGGCCTCTTAATCTCATTGGCCGTTGAGGTTGGTATCACATGCTTGTGTCTAAACCAATCACTGGCAACAGGATGGAAATACCAGCTGTGTCTAGATTAATCAAAAGTGATTCTCTGGAGAAATCCACAGAGAGAGAACTAGGTTTTCTAGAACTGGGGAAGAGACTGGGGAAAAGGGTGATAGCTAGAAGGGGGCAGGGTTTTTCTTGGGCATGATGAAATGTTCCAAAATTGGCTGTGGTGGTAGTTGCAGGACTCTGTACATATACCAGAACCATTGAATTGTTCACTTTAAATGGATTAATTGGATAGTATGTGAATTATATCTCAATAAAGCTATTTTTTTAAGTAAAAAAAAAAGTTGTTTTAAAAGGAAAAACAAATCACAAGCCCAGAGAAGAAAGTTTGACTCTAAACAAAAAGTTTTATTTCCTCCTGAAATAATCCCTACACTTTGATGAAGAAAAACCTTATACTCATCAGTTTGGGGGTAAAATAGGTACATTGTACTTGTTAGATCAATATTTCTTGAGCTGGTTTTCTGTAAATAATTTCCCTGCCTCCTCCAACATTCCAGAGTTGGAGTACCAAAAACAGATATCAAAGGCAAAAAAATCAGATACTAAAGACTCTTCAGTACCACCAGGTAGGCTTTTCTGGGAGGGGACACATGAGGGCCATACTAAAAATTCAATCTTGAACATTATGTGATATATATTCTACTATATATTAAAATTTTAACAGATTATGATTTATATTAATAAATTGAATGTCTTCTCCAAGGTTTTATTTACTTTTTTTTGAGAAGTCATACTGATGTTTGTTTACGGAGAAGTGATGAAAAGGAAATAGTTGTAAATAGAAAGTAGAATAAAAGTTTGAAAGCACTTGAGATTCATGAATGGGTTTTTTTCTAGGGTTATCGTCTGAGATCTTAAAGTGTATTTCTGACAGACACATGTTCTAATATAGAAAGCTTCCAGCTAGCCCCTAAAACTCTATTTATGCTATGATATATTTTAAGTATATTACTTAGAATGTTAATTCAGCTAACATAACCGAGCAGATATATTCTGTTTCCAAACTGGGAATATTTTGTCCTGATGGAGGGAGTGGTGATGGCTTTGGATTTCCTCCTGTGGTGGGATTTGGTCTGGAAGGGGATGCAGACCTTTAACAGCTACACTGCAGTCCTCCAAGTGTTCTGCAAAGAATGGAGTTGGGGAGCAGTTGCCCCCTGGGGGGGAGGTAACAGGGCTCTGGACCAAGTATACCTCATGCCTGTTTCCACATATGGGCTTCACATTTGTGAGGAATGCCTGTGCATGTTTGAGATGTTATGTTTTCACTTATTCCTCTCTTTGGTTTCATTTTCGAGCACTATTTCTAATGAAGCTATAGTTGAAGATCGAAGAACCTTCTAGAAGAGGAAGAGATGTGTAGATTCTGAGATAAATATGTATCTGTGAGGCCTGTAGTATTGTAAAATGAATTTTGGTTCTTGTTTTCTTTTTTGAGTGGGGGTCTTATTTTCAGTGAGTGGTTATTTTAAGATTACCTATCTAATAATCTCTTTTAAAACATTTTGAGTAATAGGATAAAAATAGAAGTTTTTAAAATCACTTTTGTTGTTGTTGGGTTGGGGACTCATTTGCAAGGTCTACACGAGTCCTCCTCTGTACTCTCTGGATCAAGTAGTTGCTGGATTTCGAACACGAAGTCAGATGCTGTTAGGTCACATAGAAGAACAAGACGAAGTCCTCCATTGCCAATTTTCTGATAATAGCGATGACGAAGACTCAGAAGGTCAAGAGAAATCTGAAATGAGGTGTGTTAAATATAGACTGATTTAATAAACATTGTTATAATTATATGATGCATTAAATATAGATACATGTTTTTTCATTAAGCTACATTTATTTCCCCATTCAATATAAGAATAGGGACCTTTTTGCTAAGGGTACTGTCAGTTAATGTGTTCTGAAACCAGTGTTTGAATTCACTTATAAGTCTTACAGTTGAAAGATAATTTTGCTTTCAGAGCTTTGATAGCTGGATTTTGATTTTCAGAAAGAATGTTTTTGAATTTTCCTTATTCTGCTGCTGCAGTGACAACAAACGTGAATTTTCAGCTGAGTCCAACATGGGGGGGGCATCCTTGTATTTTGAAGAATAATAGTAAAATTCTGTTTATTGTATATAATCAATTGCTTTTTAACATTACTGTCACATTTTAAGGAAATCTAACTTATGGGTAGATTAGAAAAACGCTAACAAGTGACCTTTGATCTTCGTCTTTATTTTTTTAGACACTGTAGAAGTCGCTCATGGATTCAAAAGCCAGGCCCCATTTGTCCTCTTGCTGAATTGAATAATATTCAGGAGGAAACAATAAAGTCAGATTTTGTGAATGAAGGTACAGAGACTTGCTCAAGCAATTTAAGTCGAATGTTTATAGGACATATCTGTCTCTTCTGTTGATAATTTAAGAAGCACCTAGGGGTTCTCAAAGACTAGAACTTGGTAGAAATGCTTTCCTGGTTGGAAACACTAATGCTCTTTATGTTGTTTGTTCCATCGTAATTTTTTAATCTTTCTATTTACTACCTAGAAAAGCTTTTTTTTCCATTTAACACCTATCAGTTATAGGTAGAGTTATAGGGTATCTCTTCAGAATAGGTATTTTATATTCAAACCCGAGTTGATATGCTTTGTACTTGTGATTACTTTAAAATACATATTAAGTCATTTACAAGAATGTGTGTTTTACTGCTGACACATGGTTACCATTTTTTTAAATTTGATCTTTATTTTTTTATTCTTTTTCTATATATTTTATAATACTCTTATAACTTTATGTATATTTGGTATTAGATGCCCACTATATCTTAGCATGTAATTAATGAGAATTTTTATGCATCAAATAACAGCATCAAAATGTTTATGTGGCAAAGACTATAAGGATAGTAGGGGATTTTAACTGATCTGTATAGGCCTATGAGTGGTAAAACCAAAAAATAAGGGTGTGGGGAATATAATTAACTTGAAAAATAAGCCCTGCACCACAAAAATAGAGAACATCTTTTTTTTTAATTGTGAAATAGAACATTATACAAAAAAGCAGTCAATTTCCAAGTATATTTTAATAAATAGTTATAGAACAGATTTTAAAGTTTGGTATGGCTTACAGTTCCTCGATTTTTCATTTTTAATTCTAGCTGCTCCAAGACACTGGAGTCCAAAAGAAATATCAGTATAACAATTCAGCAGTCATATGCATTTGTTAAATCCTATCTTCTCTGTTATTCTCTTCCTTCTCTCTTTTTTATTTTTTTATGAAAAATAGCATATACACAAAAAAGCAATAAATTTCAAAGTACATTGCAGCAATTAGTTGTAGAACATATTTCAGAGTTGGTATAGGTTACAATTCCACAATTTTAGGTTTTTACTTTGAGCTATAGAAAGCATCTTTTTAAGACCCTATGCATGTACCATTTATAAAAATTTGACTATATATTACATCACAAATACAACTAAAATCAATTTCAAAGCATGGAATTAGTATAACTCAGCACTCAAGTAGCCCTTTGCCATCCTTGAACTGTTTGTTACTGGACGGCAACCAGGAAAGAAACTTGTCAGAACGGAAATCTGTGTACCACCCCCTTCATGGAGAAAGTCTCACTATGAATGAAAAAAGTCAGCTGAATTAAACCAGTGTGCTCCGTGCCATAGTTCATTTACATTCTGGTGCAGGAATGGTAACAAACAGGGCCCTGGGCACACTCTGAGTAATACAGGGTCTACTGCGTTCTCCAATTGCAGTAAAACTAGAAAAACCCAGCCCTCTCCCCACATGGAGATTTTATCCTTTTCTAAAATATCTCATGTTAAAGCAAAAATCAAAACTCAAATTGTAGCACATCTAAAGGCAATGAAAACTGTGTATTAGAACCTATAGCATATGATTAAAGCATATCTTCTTTTTGTTAAGGAAATGAAAACTCTTAGTATAAGCTAGAGCAACAAAGTCCCAAATGCCATATATTATTCCTTTCTTTCCTTCCTTTCCTTTTTTGACCCTTCCTCTAAATTGCTTTTGTGTCTGCTTTTTCTAACTCTGCTTCTGTTGAATATTTTATAAGCAGAAAGCTTTATTTCTCAAATTTTGCTTCTTTTACTTTAAAGATGTAAAGGTTGAGTCTCTCCAGGAAAGTCAAGAGTTGAATTTGCAAAACTTAAGGACTTCAGAACTCATACTTACTGAAGCTAAGCAAAAAATGAGAGAACTTACAATTAATATCAAGATGAAGGAAGATCTGATTAAAGAATTAATAAAAACAGGTAATAGTATCCTGTGAACCAGCTCATATGACAAGAAAAAGCTTTAATAATTGCTTTTGGTGTTGTAATGTTTAGTTTTTGAATCTCAGGAATATCTGTTGTAGCTTGGAATTTGTCATAGCATAGTACACTTTCGAGCTAATATGTAAGAGGTTAGTTATCAAAAGAACTTTGTAGTTTTGGGATTTCATGTGAATTGTACTGACTACTGTGAACTTACTATGTTGTACACTTAAATTATTTGCCATTTTTAAAGAAAGTTGTTATACTAGGCATTTGGGAATATATTTGAGATGTTTTTGTAACTCATTTTAAATATTTGTTTTAAATTATTAGTCTCCATTTTCTTAATTCATTTTAATCATTAATTATAAATTTTATATTTCACATGTAGATAATTTTTATTTTTCTAAATACATAAGGGATAAATAGATCAGATTTTCTTTCAGATAGGTTATCGCACCATGGATCTCTCTAAGCAAGTATGCTTTTGTAGCCTGGTATAACCATCCTGATTGCTTTAAAATAAAGGGTACCTGGGCTTTCAAACAGAAAGCCTTCCTCTTTTTTTTTTTAAATTTTTTTATTAATTAAAAAAAATTACAGGAAAGAAACACAAACATTCCCAATATGTGATCATTCCATTCTACATATATAATCAGTAATTCACAATATCATCACATAGCTGCAGATTCATCATCAGGATCATTTCTTAGAACATTTGCATCAATTCAGAAAAAGAAACAAAAAGACAACAGAAAAATAAAATGAAAACAGAACAAAAAAAACATATACACCATACCCCTTACTCCTCCCTTTCATTGATCACTAGCATTTCAAACTAAATTTATTTTAACATTTGTTCCCCCTATTATTTATTTTTATTCCATATGTTCCACTCATCTGTTGACAAGGTAGATAAAAGAAGCATAAGACACAAGGTTTTCACAATCACACAGTCACGCTGTGAAAGCTACACCATTATGCAATCATCCTCAAGAAACATGGCTGCTGGAACACAGCTCTACATTTTCAGGCAGTTCCCTCCAGCCTCTCCATTTCCTCTTAGATAACAAGGTGATATCTACTTAATGCATAAGAATAACCTCCAGGATAACCTCTCGACTCTGTTTGGAATCTCTCAGCCATTAACACTTTGTCTCATTTCACTCTTCCCCCTTTTGGTCGAGAGGATTTTCTCAATCCCTTGGTGCTGGGTCTCAGCTCATTCTAGGGTTTTTCTCAGTCCCTTGATGCTGAGTCTGAGTTCATTCTCGGATTTCTGTCCCACGTTGCCAGGAAGGTCCACACCCCTGGGAGTCATGTCCCACATAGACAGGGGAGGGTGGTGAGTTAGCTTGTTGTGTTGGCTGGAGAGAGAGGCCACATCTGAGCAACAAAAGAGGTTCTCTTGGGGGTGACTCTTAGGCCTAATTTTAAGTAGGTTTGACCTATCCTTTGTGGGGTTAAGTTTCATATGAACAAACCCCAAGACTGGGGGCTCAGCCTATAGCTTTGGTTGTCCATACTGGAAAGCCTTCCTCTTAATCATTAGAACGAAGTGTAATTCTTAATTTCCTAGGGCTACCATAACAAAGTACCGCAAACTGCATGGCTTAAAAGCACAGATATTTATTGTCTCTTTGGCCTTAGCAGCCAAAAGTCTGAAATCAAGGTGTCACCAGGGCTCTACTTCCTCTAAAGTCAGCTAGGAAGAATCTGTTCCATGCCTCTTCTAGCTACTGTTGGATTGTCCATGACATTCTCTCCTCTGTCTCTGTCTAAATTTCCTTTTCTTATAAGGTCACCAGTTAGATTGGATTAATACCTTCTACTCCAGTATTTTAATTTAACATGCTTAGTGCCATCTGTAATGACCCATTTCCAAATAAGATCACATTTTTATATACTGGAGAGTAGGACTTCAACTTATCTTTTTGGGAGACACAATTCAATCCAAACAAGATAATTTGGCACTCTCCTGATGTCCTCAGAGACGGTGACTGGTAAAAGGGCCAACGTGTGCTTACTTTCAAAGCCCTCTCACTAAAGATTTCCTAAAGAGCAGCTTCTTCAACCAATAATAATAATTGTAACAGTAATGTCAACTATACTATGTTCCATAGATTCTAATATATTTTGTTTTTACATTTTAACACCTCTGAAATGTGTTAATGTGCATCTGAGAATCAATGGAGCTTAATAATGTATCATGGTGTAATTGGCGTTGTATTTTCTTTCCTTAGTAGTTCATAAAATATTGGTGGGGTCTTAGATCTTTAAAATATAGTAATTGTATTTATGTTAAACTTAGTCATCTAACCATAGAGTATTAGAGCCAGAAGAGAATTTGTACTTCATTTAGTTCAATGACCATTTTTCTTAAGAATTAAGAGATTTTCAGTAGTAGAGCAGGATAATGAACTGGAAAGCAGTATAAAAAACTGTTCTTGGAAATTATTCTTTCCTGGAGTTCTAGACTCTATTTCCTATTGCCATGAGTTTGTCATTCTAGTTCAGGGACAGCTGAATATTCAGAGCAGTTCAAACTCAAGTCAGTAGTATGGCTTAGGATGAAGAGAGATATAGAAATATTTATGTTCTATTTTTCTTTACGTTTAAATATAAGGAAAACATTTTAAAAATAATTCATTTTTAACAGATCAATGAAATGAAAAAGGAGGGGGCCAGCTCTAGGTAAAAGATTCTTAAGTGACATAATAAGTACATAATAATCGTATGTATTGTTGACCGTGTTTGGATTAAAATAAATCAATTATAAAATACATTTGTGAGATATTTGGGGAAGTCTGAATGTGGACTGGTGAGTATTAATATTGTTAGTTGTGATAATGACATTTGGTTATATCCATAATTTGTCAGGATGTAAGCCTGTTGAAGTATGTATATGTAAAGTGATACGACACCTGAGATTTAGTTTACAATATTTAAGCAAAGTAAAACAGAAGGAAAAAAAGGCATAGATGCAGCAACCATGACAAAGTCTTAGTAACTCTTGGATCTGGATGATGGGGTTTCATTGTCTTCTTTCCCTACTTGTGAGAAGATTGAATGGTACCAGATAGGAATAAAGGGAACTAATCATCAAGGAGCCAGGTGGCAAGCTGTGTTTGATAGGGATGGGAGAAGACAGCTGGGTTTTTAATGCCATGCCCAGGTGGATTTTTAGAATAGAGAATTTTTTATGTTTTTGATGTGTTCTTCAATTTTTTTTTTACATAATTTAAAATTGTTTTTATTATTATTTTTATGGTGAAGGTAACGATGCCAAGGCTGTAAGCAAGCAGTATTCTCTGAAAGTAACAAAACTAGAGCATGAAGCAGAACAGGCGAAAGTGGAATTAACTGAAACACAAAAGCAGCTTCGGGAATTGGAAAACAAAGGACTTTCTGATGTTGCTTTGAAGGTAAAATTACAGAAAGAGTTCCGTAAAAAGATGGATGCTGCAAAGCTAAGAGTTCAGGTAATTTTAAAAGTATATTTGAGATAACTTATTTAAGCCTTCCTGCTTTTGGGGATTATTGTGCTGAGTTTAGGAAAGAAGTAGGAGTCAGTTTTTTTTTTTTTTTTGGTTTTTTTCTTTCAGTAGGTGTAAAACCAACAAGAGAAACTGGATGGCAGCTCTTCTTTTTGATGTACTCGTCAGTTATTTATTTTTACAACCACTAGCTGAGTATATTTTTTCATTCAAGAAATGTGTCATTTTAATGCCATTATTTAAAAATACCTGGTAAGAAATAAAAAATGACTGAAATAGTGTCATTTTCTCTTTAAGTCAATTTTCTGAAACCATAGTTGATTGTCTTAAGAAAGATTATTAACTTTGAGTACTACAACTCATCCTTAATTTCCTAATTCCTGGATTTAGCTATAACTTTGAAAATAGTTACAGTCAGAAATTCAATTCTACAGTAAATATTCCATTATAAAGAGATGGTGTACAATGAAGCCATAGCCAGGTGCTTTGGGGATAGTTAAGGTGCTTTGTTAGTTTGATCATAGTGTATTTACTAGAATGTTTCAGTTTTTTTCATCTCATGATCTATTGTTGTCATTTTGTTTTTATTGGAGGTAAATTTTCATTGTAGTTAACCTATACTGAGCATTATTATTATTATTTTGAAAACTGTGCTGTAGTTATTCTTTTCTTTCAGCAAAGTAAGTGTTACTGCCCACATCCTATGTGCCAGATCCAGCTGTAGGTGTGGCAGCAGAGATGAATAGAACAAAAATTTCTCTCCTCCCAGGATACCTAGATTTTTCCCTCCTCAGACACCTGGCTGGATATCTTCAGTAAAAGTTTTTACCTCAAATCAACAGCCAAGTCAAAATAATATGATTTGAATGTTTGAACTGCTTAAAGGCGGATGTGGTAGTTATATATACCACACCTTCCACTTTTCTTTCCAGAATACATATTTTCATTTAATTCAGCTTAGAAAGTTTTGGATCAATTCTTACTCTTGTCTTGAAGCTTCATATTAGGGCTATGATGTTTAACAAAATATTCATTTTTACAAAACATTACTAGAACACAACAATTAAGATTTTTCCTTTCTGTTTATTATGAAATTTTGTTTATTGTTTCATAGGTTTATATCCTAGCTTCAGCTCTGATTGTAATTCTTATACTTAACATTAATACTGACCAGAATTATTATTTTTCTAAAAGGTTTATGTATTGTATTTATCATATACAACTATCGTTTAAACCTGGCATATGGATTTAGAGAAGATTATTTTTATATTTTTTTCTATCTCACATAGCTAAAATGATTGTGATTAGAAAATCAAAGGTTATTAATAAAGTTTGTGAATTATCTTATCTTTGCTTCCCATGTTTCCTGCTACATATTCTTTACTGCCCAGGGTACTGATAAGGGAAGGAAAGAAGACACAGGACTTTAAGCTTAAAAGAAACATCCAGCACAGCAGAGGTCTGAAACGAGATTATGTGTAGTTTAAGAACTTCCTGTGCCTTTATCACTTGCACCACCAGTGGGATGAGGATGATGAGTGTGGTGGGGATGGCGATAGGGACAGCAGTCACTGTTTGATCAGGGTCCACAAAGTGCCATGTACTTACCAGATGTCTACGTATGTATTGTTTACGCTTTAGGCCTTTGCAGTGGATATTTTAATCTCCACTTTACAAATGGAGAAACTAAGATTTAATTGATTCAGAGTCACATAAGATGTGATGACAATACCAGTTTTCAGTATTGTCGATATATAGCATACCATTTAAAAAGATTGAAATACCAGCTTTTTTTATTGGTATAATGCAGTTATTTCAATATATAAAAAAACATGTAATCTGTATTTTTATGTCTTTAAATGTATGTAGAGAGCTGTATGCTGTATTAATCTTCTAATACTAACAAAGTCACTTTTGAGCTCCTGTGAGGTGGAATAGTATCTGTGGACTAAGAGTAAAAGACAGTGGCATGGAGTGTTGAAGTCAAGAGCATGGGTTGTCAGGTTGAGGCCTAATGTAAAGGGTCCTAGATTGTATGTTCTTACAGCAGTCACATCTGTTCTGGAGTTGTAACTGTTATTTCTAAATTCTGAGATGCTAAGCTGTTTGTGTATAGCCTGGTCATCCTGTGGAACTTTGGGTATTTGTGTGACACCTGAGACTCAGAGTTAGAGCTCTGAAGCTATGAAAGTCAGCAGTACCCCATACAGCAACTGTTTAAAAAGCTGAAAAAGTGATCAGACTTTGAGTGGAGATATGCATGAAGCTGATCTGGATAGGACTAAGGTAAATCAGAATACAGGGTAAAGGATGATATGGTCTGTATTCTAGAACTTCAACTTCTGTGTGAGACCAAAGGGAGAGATGTTTATTTGGTGCAAAATTTATATTTTTGATAGCACATTATCTAAGTTAACTTCTCTGATCAGTTTAGTTGAGCACTATAATCACATGGAATCTTGAATAGGGAATGAGATCTTGTTGGTTTGTATAGGTTAATATGATGGCCGGATATATCCCAGAGTAATTTGGGCAGAGAATAAAAAAATAGTTGTAAAATCCCCTTGGGGGCTTGGGGATATAGGAGGAAATATTCAACTTCCCCATCTGGGGAATTCTTGATATTCTCTCAAACAGTGAGGATAAGCAATTCAATAGATCAGGCCGATGGTCTTGGGGCTCATAATTATGCCTAAGAGTCACCCCCAGAGAACCTTTTTTGTTACTCAGATGTGGCCTCTCTCTCTCTAAGCCAACTCGCAGGTGCACTCACTGCCCTCCCCACTACCTGGGACATGACTCCCAGGGGTATAAATCTCCCTGGCAACATGGGACAGGACTCCCAGGGATGAACCAAGACCCGGCATCATGGGATTGAGAAAGCCTTCTTGACCAAAAGGGGGCAGAGAGAAATGAGACAAAATAAAGGATCAGTGGCTGAGAGATTGCAAACAGAGTCTAGAGGTCATCCTGGAGGTTATTCTTATGCATTATATAAATATCCCTTTTAGTTATGGTGTAGTGGAGTGGCTGGAGGGAAGCACCTGAAACTGTTGAGCTGTGTTCCAGTAACCTTGAGTCTCGAAGATGATTGCATAACTATGTGTTTACAATGTGATTGTGATTGTAAAAACTTTGTGGCTGATGCTCCCTCTATCCAGGGTATGGACAGATGAGTAAAAAAGTAAGGTCAAAAAATAAATAATAGTGAGGGATAAGGGGTAAAGAAATTGGGTAGATTGCAGTGCTAGTGATTGGTGAGAGGGAGGGTTAAGGAGTATGGGATGTATGGGTTTTTTCTTTTTTCTTTTTATTTCTTTTTCTTAGTGATGCAAATGGTGATGAATACACAACTATGTGAAAAAGAAAGAATGCCACTCTAAATTAAAAGAAAAAAAGACAATGGCAACCTTATACAACTTTTATCAATATTTAAACTGATATTGTCAATATTATGTTAAATGGACATTAAAATACTGGTATTGTCATATGTACTCCAGTTACAATTACTGTCAGTAATAAGACACAAAGCCAGCATACAGATCCAGGTGTGGGAATCCGCAAAGGCCATGCTGTGGCCTCTGACCCAGTGGTACTCAAAGTAGTCCATCTGCAGACTTGTATTTTGTTGGTCTGCAGTGAGATAAAGATAAATCAGCCTACCACTTCCTTCATCAAGAAACCTTGCAGAAAACTTCTGCGAGGTCACCTGAATCTGACAGTGTTCTCAGTGGTGCAAATTGACAATAGCAAACAGTCTGTGGACTGGCTCTGGTCTGTAGACCCCAGTTTTAGTAGCATAGTTGCACTGCTCTAAGCTACAGTGCCTCAGGGAATAATTAGTTTAATTAAAACAAAATGTGTTCATGTTAAAAATCTATTGCCGAAATAAAGGAAATAATTAATGTGGTCTGCATAATTTACAAATGACCTCACCTTAGGTTTTTGTCACCTAAGAGGCAGTTAGTGCACTGCTAAGCAAATAATCCAAGTTTAGTCTGTTTGTTTGATCAGAACTAAATTGTAATGCTCTGGTATTTTATATTGCTAGTATAAACTCTTTGAAAATGTTAGCAATTTTTTAATGCTTTTTACAAATAATTTTAGCTAGAGGAGGAGAAGCTATGCTTACAATAAATGTTGAAATAGTAATTGTAATGATTGGTCACTGTCAGGAAAAATGATATCAGTTCTGATCATTTTAGCTAAGGGATTAAGATTTAGACTAAAGGTAAAAATAAAGCACAGAAGGAATACTATGCAGTCATATAGAAAGTACAAATCCACAAGAGGCTGGAAAGACTTCTACGATAGGTTAAGAAAGCAATTGTTTGTGAACCCATCAAAAAGAAAGTCTGGGCAAGTTGCCTACCCTTGCTACTGAATTAGGAATTTCATTTTAACTGAGGAATGTGATAGATGCAGTTTTTCATTTTGAAATATTCCATATGCTCTCAGGTTTTACAGAAGCAGCAACAGGATAGTAAGCAAATGGCAACACTGTCCATCCAAAATGAGAAACGTGCTAATGAACTAGAGCAGAATGTAGATCACATGAAGTATCAAAAGGCGCAGCTGCAGAAAAGGCTTCGAGAAGAAAATGAGAAAAGGAAGCAACTGGATGCAGAAATTAAGCAGGATCAACAAAAAATCAAAGTAATATTTTCATACTTTCCTGTTAAGCGTAATGTGTAATGTTAAACACCTCTGAGCTAATGAAGCCAAGGTCTTGATTCAGGTGGCTTGTGAGTTCCCTAACTTGGCCTTATTCACGTTAAAGTTTTGTTCATCTACATAGTGAAACTAACTTATTGAACTGTACTTTCAGTTTAATAAGGTCTTTGACTTCAAAAAGAATGTATAGTGGTATAATTTCTCTTACTAAGCCTTCATTTTAGTTGAGGATGTCAAAAACATAAAAATATAAATCAGACTTTAAATCATATCTAACATTTGAACAGGATTTCTCATTTTCAAAGTACTTTGATAGGCATTTTCCATGTAGGACATGGAAAAAACCATGAAACAGAATGGTACTATTTCATTCATTGTGAGCAGAAGAGTGAGCAGACCTGTCTGTCCAGCAGTTCTATAGATGGATTGGCCTGGGGAGGAACTGGTGGTGTAAATCTGGGCTCTGGAGTCAGACAAGCCTGGGATCAAATCCCCGCTCACACAGTTGCTAACTGGGAAACCCTTTTCTATATTGAGAAAATCACTTACTCTCTCTGAGTCTGTTTTTCCTTAATCATACTTATCTTAATTATATTTGCCTCACAGGGTCCTTTTGAAGAAAAGGATGATGATTGTAGTAACAATAGCAAACAACTGTGTGTGCTAGTCTGTTCTGTTGAAATGTCAAGCTAAATCCAAGGCTTGGAGCATAACTGAGGGTTCCTAGATTTTTAACAATGGAATATAATATGTTCCCACACCTTAAAAAAAAACTATACAAAATTTAGGAAGAACTCAAAGAGCATTAATAATAATGGCAATAATTATTATAATAGTGATCTTTTTTTTAATATTACTTTCAGTCAATACTTTGCTAAACACTTATCTCATTTAACCTGTTTCTCCTGGGCTCCTTCTTCAAACAGCTGAGATTTTTTTCACCCTGAAATTATTCTCTTTCAACCATATTTTTCCTTCCATCTACTCCCTCTCTCTCTCTCTTCTCCCTTGTATAACCAAACTTCTTAAAAAAGTTGACTCCATCTGCTTATTTCCTTTGCGTCCACTTATCCTCTCCAGGCTGCCTTCTGGCTCTTCCATCTTCTTTAAAGGTCTTGCAAAGTTCACTGTACTCTCTGTGTCACTAATGTCCTCTCTTACCTAACACCGCAGTGGCATCCAGTACAGTTCACTACTCCTTCCGTCTTGAAATATTTTTCTCTTTGCCGTTGTGAAATCACACTTGCCTTGTTTTTCTCTCTGATTGCTTGTTCTTGGTCTTTTAGTAGCTCATCCTGTTCTATCAGTCCTTCAGATATCGGAATTCCTCAAGACACCAGCAACTGCATCTTTTTCCTGGCTACAGAAAAACTGACAACCCCCAAACTTAATCCTTAATCCCATATCTGTCCTTTGAGCTTCAGATTCATATATTCAGTCATTGACATCTACACTAGGTTATTTTATAGATTAATTCATGATCTCCTTACTTATCTCTCCCACACCCTTCGTGGGGGAAGAAAATAGTTCTCCAGTGTGCCTTACACATACCAATCCATTCAATTGGGTAAACTAGAAATTTAGGCGCCACCCTTTACTCTCTCCTCTTCCTCATCCATAACCAACAAACCATTAAATCCCATATGTTATATCTTCTGAATATCTTGGATCTATCCAGTTCTCATTTCTACT
Source organism: Myrmecophaga tridactyla (assembly GCA_004026745.1). NCBI lineage: Eukaryota > Metazoa > Chordata > Mammalia > Pilosa > Myrmecophagidae > Myrmecophaga > Myrmecophaga tridactyla. The sequence continues at coordinate 18,268 of PVIY010015770.1, read as the reverse complement.
ACCAACAACCTAGGTCTTTCTTACAGTACTTCCTTCAGTATGAGGAGCAAGCCTGCCTCTTGGTTTTGTGGATCTTTGGGTCTCAGTGCCTCTTCTCTTATAGGCCCTAGCTTAAACGAGTGAAATACAGCACTCTCTAAATCCCTGCCAAGGAAAAAGAAAAAATTCTCATGTTTAGAGTGTATAGACTGCTGAAATGCAACTCTACTTGTAACTTAAACTTTTCATGTTCTTATCTAGGGCAATTCAGTTCCTTCTAGTCATGTCTTCTCTAATTGTAGCTCAATGACCCATTTAAAAGAGGTGTAGAGGGTATTTCAGAAAAGGGAATAGTCTGCCGCAAGGATATATTGAAATTCCCACTTCGTGCAAAAAAAAAAAAAAAAAAAAACAGAAAACCTGCTCATGGTCCTAAAGGACATCTTGCCTTCTGTTTGGAGCTAACTTTCTGACACTCCTATTTTCCATTTTCCTCTTGTGTGAATATTACAACTTCTCCTTAGAGCAGAAGTTTAAAACATTTTTTTACTTTTCTTTTACTGTGATAACGTTAGAGCAGAAATTCTTAATTCAAGTCCATGGATGGGCTAAAAGATATGGGTGCCCCTGAAATTGTGGCTGTGCTGTGATATTTAAGCATCAATTTCCCCATCAATAAAATAGCTTTTATAATAGTCCCTTTCATGATGGAACTAATATATTTTTTTCTTCTCAAATAGCCCCAACCTTTATATACTCATTTTATCTCTTTTTGTAACTAAGAAAGTAAATGTTAACAAACATGATTCTTTGTACAAATATTTATTGATGGCAAGATTGTAAAACCAAACACTAAAATTTTTTTCTATAGGAACTACAGTTAAAAACAGGTCAACAGGAAGAAGATCTAAAACTGAAGGCTGAGGATCTTGATCCATTTAAGATGAAAAGGAGAGAAGGATCATTTGAAAGTATAGACCACCTCCAGGTTTGTTAATTGTCTTTAGCGTGTCCTGGTTTATTTCTTATTTGAGGATTGTCTAAATAATGGTAAAAAGGAGGGGATAAAATTAAACCTTTAAACATTGCACATTTTACTGTTTGCATGCAAAATTTCTAATATTTCTTTGGAAACCTTTCTGTTATTAAAACATTATTTTCTCATATTAAGAAAAAGATGCTCCACTGCCACTGATATTGCTAAGGTATTGTTGAGAAAGAGGTGTATAGGCCTTGTGGAGTGTGAGATCAGTCTGAGAGTGGGGCAGACCTGTAGAAAAGTGGGGCAGAAGTGGACGGAAAGAGAGAGGGAGAGACTAAATCCTAATGGCATCCTTTGAGTCTCTGGATCCCATTGTGCCTGAAACTATCCCTACACTCTGAACTTTTCTGGAATAAGAATCAATAAGCTCTCTTATTTCATTGAAATTTTTTTTTTCTCATCCAAGAATGTGCTATATTGTTGTTTCAGAAAGATGGGTTTATTTGCATGTTGTTGTGGAATATGAACTTGAAATCCATGTTCACTAGATTGCATTTATTACCATGAAAAGATTGGTTTATTATTATGAAGGCAGATCTGTTTCTAAAAATCAGAGCTCTTCATTTCAAACATGCTCAAATTGTGCACGTATCATATGTAATGATATGTATGTATTTTTTTTTTTTTTTGGCATGGGCAGTCTCCGGGAATTGAAATCAGATCTCTGGCATGGCAGGTGAGAATTCTGCCACTAAGCCACCATTGCCTGCCCTAAGGAGCTATTATTTTAGTGCTGCATTTTGAAAGAAAAAGTCATAATCCATGAACTAGTTTAGTAGCTTAGAGAAACTGAAATTTTGAATTTTATGAAAGTTCAAAATGGCAGTTATAAAAGTCTTACTGAATGAAAAGTACTGCACTTAAAATTTGAATTACATTCAAAATGAAAATACATCCACCTGAATTTTGGAACATGTATTTGTTTTCTTTTCCTAAACATATATGTTATATCTTAATAGTGAAGTTTAGGACATGGGTATATTACCAGTTATTTATTTCACTAGTATATTTTAGAATTGGTTAAACAGCTCTCTCAGGCATTCCAAGCTGCATGGCAATAAAATTTCTGGGTGGAAAAGGTTGTGTGAAAGGATAGGGGTAGGAATGCACAGAATAGTGAGGCCCATTTTCCCAAACATTAAGGACATAAAATTTACACGTATACAATGATAAGAAGATTCCTGCAGCTTGACCAGCTTTGGTGGATTAAAAAAATAATAAATTCATGTTTTTTAATGTTGTAAAGTAAACATACTTTTTCAATAATTTGACCATAAATACAGACAATATTGTAAGTTAATCAATCTGAATATCCAGAGAGCTTATAATAGGACATTGATGTGATATGAAGTTCCTTTATAGGAAGAAAGTCTTTAAAATTGAATTGTGTACTGGGATCTTTTCTTAAAAAACATCCTCAAGAAATTTTCAGAAAAGTTACTAAAAAAGATACACTGAATTAAACAAATGTAATCTTTTTTGTATCAAATGCAGAAAAAATCCATTTACACCTAAAACCTGTATTAGATCAGCTGTTTCTTACCCATTCTTCAAAGCACACAAAATATTAAGTCCTCTGGGATTCTGGCACAGACATTGATCCCTTTTCCCAGGCAGAATCAATTCTCTCCTCCATTTTTTTGCTTACATAGCACCTTAGAGTTAGCTATATAAACCATTTATCATCAACAATAATAATTCTTTGGGTTTTGTATCTATCTCCCCAATTAGAATAGAGCTTGCAAAGGATGCCTTATTCATCTTTCACTCCCCAATCACGGCACAGTGCCCAGTCAAGGAATATTTATAGAATATGTTTAAATTAATTGCTATACTTCACAGAATCTCCTGTGAATTTCTAAGGGATAGCTGGATGTAACAAAACTAAAGTTTCTTTGGGATACCCTTCCTGCTCCTCATGATTGTAGAGCTACTATTTTAGGCTTCCATGTTATTTCGATGTGATAATGCTTTTAGGATCTTACTATCTAGCTCTAGATAGAAGACTCGATAGTCTGGAATTTTTTTTTGCCTTGGCCACTTGGCTGTCTTTCTCATACATCTTCACTTTCTCACTGCCTTAGTATACAGTTCTAGAACGCTTTATAGTAGGTGCATGAAAAACTGGAAAATATTACTGTGTTAATTTGCTTGCCTATAATTTCTTGTTTTGGTGGCATTGCTTCATTAGCTGTGTCCACAATGTTATACAGGCACTTGGTAAAGCTCATATTGGCCAGTCTTAGTCCATTCATATTTATGTTTGTACTTGTTTCTGAGTATCCTTAATTCAAGAGAGTACTAAGGTATTTGTTTTAGAGATCTTTTCATCTCTATTTTCTAATTATTTGATGTTGTCAAGCTACAGTGAAGATCGGATTTCCATGTTCCATCATGTATCATATATGAATTCCTGTATTCACTTCATTGATTACTTGAATTAGGCAAGTAATCATTTACTCATTGATTTAACATTTTATGGAATGGCAACCATGGACCAAGCAATGCACTAGGCATTGGGATTAGAGAGATGAAAAGCACAACCTCTGTAATCAATCAGCGGGCCGAAGTGGGGTACACAAATAAGTAGACCAGCCAATAGTGTAAGTGCTATAATGGAAGTATGCGTTTCTCAACAGAGAAAAAGATTTCTAGCATTTTCTGAGAATTCTTAATGTATATAAAGAAAATGGTCAACTCTTTATCAAGCTAAAAAATCCCAGACCCTTCAACATATTTGGGGCATAATTTTTTTTATTAGAGAAGTTGTAATTTACAGAAAAATCATGCATAAAATAGAGGATTCCCACTTACTACTTTATTATTAACACCTTAAATTAGTGTCATACATTTGTTAACAATTCATGAAAGAACATTTTTATAATGTTGTATTAACTATACTATTAACTATGGTATATATACTATGTAGTATATTGATTAAAGTATATAGTATATTACTATATTATATAGCACATTAATGTAGTATGTAACTATAGTATATAGTTAATATAGTACTATTAATTACAGTCCATTATTTACTTCAGTAGGGTTCACTGTGTTTTACAGTCCAATGTCTTTTTTTTTTAATTCTAGTAACATATATACAACCTAAAATTTTCCCTTTTAGCCACATTCAAATATACAATTCAGTGCTGCTAACAATGTTTACAATGTTGTGCTACCATCATCACCATTCATTACCAAAACTTTTCCATCAACAGAAACTCTGTACAATTTAAGTATTAACTTTTGGGGCATAATTTTAATTCTTTATGAAACATCACTGCAACCACTTACTTCTTGAGGGCTCATACAGGAAAACTGATTCTTAATTCTCACTGACAGTTTAAAAATGATCATTTCAGATGTTTTAGCCAGTCCAAAATTAGATTATTATCATACAAAATTTATGGCATAAGGAGAAACAAATAACATTTCTTTGAAATTTTAATGTAGAAATTGGATGAGCAAAAGAAATGGTTAGATGAAGAAGTAGAGAAAGTTCTAAACCAACGCCAAGAATTAGAAGAGCTAGAAGAAGACTTAAAGAAACGGGAGGCCATAGTTTCTAAGAAGGAGGCCCTGTTACAGGAGAAGAGCCACCTGGAAAATAAGAAGTTGAGATCTAGTCAGGTATTTAAATGTTATTTGCTTTTTGTTTTAAGCCATATAAACTATAATTTTTTTTTCTCTAAAGAGTGATTCAACCATTGTAAACTTAGAAAACAAAAGAAAATTCTTCTTCAGGTTCCCAGTGTATTTTGCTTATTACTGCTTATGAAACGATGAAAAGTTTTTCGTCACTAAAATTTATTGCAGTTTTGAAGTAAAGTGTTCACTGTTCTTCCAGGTATAACTTATTTATTATTAACATTAGTGGATATTTTAAATTAAATTTTACCATTTGATGGTTTAAAATGAACATTGGTAATGTTGAAAATAGACTTGAAAACTACCTAAATAATAGGGTCCTGTAAAAGAAAGATTTTATGTAATGAAAATGTGTTTATTTTTCAAATTTTAAAGACTTGTTGGGGACCTTTACAAAAATTTTTGATGGAGGACCTGGATTTTATGAGCCAGTCAAAGGAATGGCGTTATATAGAAGTTTCCTTGATTCTGATATTAAAATAGGAATGATTGTGGAGGGAGTAGACAGACAAGGAACCACTTTTTTGGATATATCAATAAATATTTTCTAAACAGAAGCTTTTCTGCTATGACAATAGTAACTGAGATGAAGTTAGCTTGTCCCAGACTTGAATAGGACTTTTCACCTGTAGCCTTCATTCACCTCCAGCAGGCCTTGGGTGCTTCGCATTCAACCATGGAATAGGAAGAAGATCAGAGACCTGCCCTCTGTTAGACTTGCCTTTCAGCCAGCATGTAGACCATTTGGATATGAGCTGATCGTGGCACATTCTTAACCTCTCCTCCTCAATATAACAGATAGACAGGGCTGGGGATTTTTACCTACCTCAGCTCTGAATTTCATTCCCCAATCAAGACTGAATTATCTATTAGTACCTGGCTGCTGGGTACAGGGTTAGGGACAGGTCGTCCATCCAGGCTAGTTGCTGGTCTTGGATCCAGGTGCCTTGCCCAAATTGACTTTTGGGGTCAAGTATTGAAGGCAAAACATGTCATTGACAACAAAGGAGATTAAGAAATCAAAATATCAAGTAAGTAAATAGAAGAAAGTTTCCTGAGACCTTTATGATTACATTGTATATTATGAAAGAATCTTTAAGAAAGAAGGAGAAAAGAGAAAGGAATGAATAGGGAAATCTTTTCCCTGAATATGGTTACTTCATGATATAGAAAAAAAGTTTTCTAGTTTCAAGGAGATGTACTATCTGGGACAAGAACATACTATGGTAAGTAATGAGTACAACTAAATGAAAACCACAGATCAAAGCAAAATTAATGCTTCAAAAATTGTTTTAATGAAATAGAAAGAAACTTGAGACTGCCAACCTTTAAAAAGCTTGCTAGGTTAACTTTTTTCTGAACAAAAGGCATGTAATGATTATATCTTTTTCAGTATTTGAGAAATACTTATTCAGAATAAAAACATGATGTGTGTTTACAGAATAATGATGAAAAAATACGGATTCCCATATACCACCACACCACCAACACTTTGCATTGGTGTGGAACATTTGTTACAACTTATGATAGCACATTTTTATAATTATACTATTATTTAAAGTCCATGGTTTAACTTAGGGTTCCCTATTTGTATACTGTAGCTCCAGTGATTTTTGTTATGCTCCCTCTTGAAACACCGCTAAAATGACAGTAAAGGAATAAAAAAAGATTTATGCATACCATATATAAAATCAACACTAATTGCAAGAATTGAAACCATGAAACTCTTCGTAATGTAAATTTGTGTGACCTTGGGCTAGGCAATGGTTTCTTGGATATGACACCAAAAGCACAAACAACAAAGGAAATACTTTTGTGCCTCAAAGGATACCATCAACAAAGTAAAAAAGAAAGCCCTCAGAATTGGAGAAAAGATTTGCCAATCATTTATCTGATAAGGGATTTGAGTGTAGAATATATAACTCAATTTTAAAAAGAGAAATAACCCAGTTAAAAATGGGCAAAGAATCTGAATAGACATTTCTTCAAGGAAGATATGTAAATTGCCAATAATAACAAGATGCTCAACACCATGATCCATCAGGGAAATGCAAATCAAAACCACAATGAAATAATATTTCATACTAGGATTGCTATAATAAAAAAGACAGAAAATAACAAGTGTGGGTCAGGATGTGGAGAAAATGGAAACCTCATACACTGCTGATAGGCTTGTAAAATGGTGTGGCTGCTTTGGAAAAATATCTGGCAGTTGTCAGAGGTTAAATATAGTTATAGTGCAGTACTTCCATTCCTAGGTAAATATGCAAGTGAAATAAAAACATATGCCCACACAGAAATTTGTACTCAAATGTTTATAGCAGCATTATTCATAATAACCCCAAAGTGGAAACAACCCAAATATCCACTGACTGATGAATGAATAAATATAATATGGTATATCCATAAAATGGAATATTATTTGGCAGTTAAAAGGAACAAAGTGTACTGATTTATGCTATAATATGGATGAGCCTTGAAAACATTATGCTAAGTGAAAGAAGCCAGTTAGAAAAGACCACATATTGTATGCCTCTGTTTATATCAAATGTCAAGAATAGTCAAATCTATAGAGACAGAAAAGAGATTAGTGGTTGACTACAGCTCAGTGGGGAGGTTGGTGGTGGGAATGGGGAATTCTGCTGATGGGTATGGGGTTTCATTTTGCAGTGATGAAAATGTGCTAAAATTAATTGTGATGATTGCACAACTCTGATTTTACTAAAAACCACTGAATTGTACACTTTAAATGAGTGAATTGTCTGGTATGTGAATTATATCTCAATAACACTGTTCTTTTTTAAAAAAAAAAAAGGAGAAGGCCCATAAAAGGAAAGAAGCAGTGTAGGAGATAACAGAGGACAAGAATTATGTTTATAAGATGGAAGGCAAATAAATGAGTGATTACTGACTTAGAAGAATGGAAGACACTGAAATTCAAATATTTCGAGAAGGACATCAGTGAAAGTCAAGGACTTAAGCATTAGCTTTTTTTTTTTTAAAAATAATGGCTTTAGTGAAGTATAATTTATATAGAACATCAAAAAGACTCAGAAATGTCAGGACCAAGAGTTTCAGAAAGCAGGGTTGAGGTATAATGATGAAAACAGGGAACTATTCTTGTCTTACTTAGGGATGAGAGGATTTATTTTCTTAAGAATTGAACTGGAGTAAGCCAAAATACTGCAAACAGGGAATAAGTGAAATACTACCTATTAATCTTGAGATATCCATTTCCTAACCTTTTCCTGGATCCCAGAATGCTGGCAGCCAGGCTTATACTTCCCAGCTGATGCATAGAGGATTCTTTATGAAACAGCCTCTGAGAAAAGACCTTTAAGTGGTCAAATCACAGACATACTCTATGGTGAAGCCATTTGTTGCCCAATCTCACCAATATACATGGCTTTTCAGCTTTTTAGAACCTGACTCTTAAGTGTGAGTGGACCTTACAGGCATGCCACTAACATTAAAGACAGAAAACAACACAAAAGGAGAAAAATAGTTTGGAGAATTTAGAGATAGAACATAAAGCAGGAAAACTTTAAAAAAAAAATACCTTCAAGGTGGTAAAAGACTATACTCTATCCATAAAACAAAAACTGCATGTTACGACTCTAGATTGAAATAGCCCTTCAAGGATCTAGCAAAAAATGCTTAAATCATATCATTGACGATTTTGAAAACTTCCAGATAGAGAAATTAGTTACTTATAAATCTCAAGAATTAGGGTGGCATTGGACTGTTCGGCTTTCTTTGTTGGAGGCAAAAAGTCATGGTACTATCTTCAAAATCCTGAGGGAAAGTGATTTCCAATCAATAATTCTCTTCTTAGCCAAATTTTCAATCAAACATGAGGGTAGAATTAAAACATTTCCAGGTAAAACAGACAAACCAAAAGACTGTCTACCATTTAGCTTATCTCAGGAAACTATTGGAGTATGTCCACAAACTGAGGGCATAAACTTTGGAAAAGGAAGACTCAAGATCCTAAGACTGTGATGCAACATGAGAATTTGTAGGATAATACCAAATGGAAGTCCTAGGACAACTAGTCCAGTTCGGAACAGGAAGAGAGAGTTTCCAAGCAGAATGCTTCCAGGAAAACAAACAAACAAAGGAATGAAAAGATTGTTGGGTCATGTGAAAAAAATAATATTGAAAGGATATTTATAATTCTATTGGAGAGCCTGAGAAGAATTAGTTATAAGGTTCAAAAAAAATTACAGGATAAAAAACACAAAGTTGTATCAAATGGAAGTATGAACATTGTATACTAGATAGTTCAGCTACGAATGGTATTCACATAATCTTAATAAAGTAAACCGAATATTGATCTTACCAAAACCTGTAATATAACTGATATTGGGAGAATGGAGAGAGGGAAAGAAGAGAAGATGTGCCAGAGTACTGAATTCTTACCTTCCATAATAGACAATATCTACGTGTTATTTAGAAACATAGATATAAACACCAGAAGAAACAGCTAAGGTTGAAGTTGGTTGTTTCTGGGGAGTCAGACTTAAACGAAAAGGTTGTGTAGGGGGCTGTTGTTTTTTTTTACTGTAAACTTTATATTAGTGTGTTTGTGTGTGTGTGTATGTATATATATATATATGTACATGCATACATATAAACATAAATAAATAATTGATGAAAATATTTTAAAAATAATCTTAAATTGGACCATAGTGAAGGTCTCAGTAAATCTCACTAGCCATATTTTCTGACCAGAATGAATTAAGAGTAGAAACAAGGAATATGTTTAAATAGCAAACCAAATCTCAACCCCTAGGAAACTTAAAAATAATCCTACTCTAAAACAGTCAGGCCAAGGAAAAACAGTTCTATTTGGAAAGTAATTTAAAATACTACCTTTCTAAACCTATGTTGTGTCATATAGTGTGGCCAAAGCAATAATTGATAGTGAATTCATAGTTTGAATCCACATTAAAAAAAAAAACCCAAAGACTTCAGCTTAAGGTTCACATAGAAGATAAAAATACATTCATTTAGTAATTTCTCTATTTTTTTTTTCCTAATTTATACGCAGTCTGTTTTTCTAGTAACTTTTTTTGGGTGGTGTCTGGTGGGTTGTGTCTTTTTAGGCCTTAAACAAAGATAATTTGAAAATATCAACTCGCCTGAATTTATTGGACCAAGAATTGTCTGAAAAACGTGTTCAGCTTCAGAACAGCACAGCTGAGGAGAAAATAAAGATTTCAGAACAAATTGAAGCCCTCCAGAATGAAAAGGATCAACTACAGAGACGAAGAAACAGTGTGGATGAGAAACTTAAAAATGGTAGAGTGTTGTCACCTGAAGTAAGTCAGTATTCTTTGGAACTGGAAGTACTATATGATGGATCACTTGGATAATTGCCTTGGCCTTTGTCATATAAAGATAAAAATGATAAATCTGATAAACTTTGTTTCATTGAGAATTCTTCAGATGAGTGAGTTCCCCTGGTACCTGTTTGGTGCTAAAAAGCATGCTTGACTAGAAACTGTGACGTCCTCAAATAGAGGTTCATGGGCATAGCCCCTTCCTGGCATTGTCAGGGATTGTGAGACTAATGCTTTCCTTGAGATGGCCTTTCTCAGCTGGCATTTCTCATCTGAAATCACAGAACACAGAAAATTATTTGAGGGACTCTTTTCTCATTTCTTCCAAGGATGGCACCTAACTTCTTTCTATGCATTTTTCTTGACTGACACTAGATAATTCATTACATACAGTGTATGCCCAGGACATTAAGGCTTAATTCTCTTGTGGAATCTTGGTTGAGAAATAACCAGTGTTCATGAGTAGGTTCCATGCTATGTCCAACCAAAAATAGACGCAAAATTCAGATCCCAATAAAATACATTTTAGTTATAAATATTTTTCAGTTAGGGGAACATATAGCTCCTCTCACTCACCTTTATTTTGTTTAATTATGTAAAAGATTTGTTAATTGGCTATTGAATTATTCCAGACTTTATCTGTTTTCAAAATTTTAATTCAGTTGCCAATGATACCAGTTCCTTACTTTGTCAAAGATGAATTTTTGAGCCAGAATTTTCACTGGAAATATTTGTTGGTGGTTTCCTGCCATTATCAAAAGCAAAGGAGAATTGCTGAAAGAAGGTGGGTAACTAGGAAATCACGCATTGTGTTGAATCTTGTGCTGTTTGAGATTGGAGCAAGTGAGAGAAAGTTAAGGGGGTGGTTGAGAAGGAACAGGAAAAAGGATAACATGAAATTTGATTATTGCTTATTGAGATGATGAAAGGAACTGAACACTAACTTGATGGGGGCTAAGTGGCAGCTGAGGAACCTGTTATGTGACAACTTGCATAGTTGTGCATAGGCTCATGGAATCAGACTATCCTCCTGAGGTGATTAAATTGGAACCCCAGGTTTATAGAATGGGAGGTATGAGAACGTAAGTTTCAGCAAGGGTTTTAGGTATTTAAGGAATTCCTTACTACTCATGAGTGTTACTAGACCATATGGAAGAAACAAAAAAAAAGAGAAAGCGTTATGTTTCCCTTGAGAAATCCATACTCTATCTAGGGAGAAAAGACAAATATAAGAAAACCCTAAACCCTGAAGAACATAAAAAAGCAACTTACAGATCATGTAATAAAACCATAGTTATTATAGTATTTATGGAAAGCAATGCATTAATAATTCAGGGGTAATATCCATGAGGGTAGCCTCGATGGATTATAATTACTGACCTGAATTATGAAAAAAATGATATGTACTGGCAGATATAAGAAAGAAGACAGTTTTAGATAGAACATCTTTAAATAAGGCAATGGGAATAAGCAAATTGTTTGCAGAAGAGTTAGAGGCTCCATTATCATCATCAAAAAACATTTAAGTTTCTATTTCACATGGGATTTTACTACGAAGAACATTCTTTAGGGCTTTGTGGGGAAAATAGTTATGGTTTCATGCATGATACCTATTTTGCAGCTGCTCAGGATTGGTTTGAGGTACTGATGAGCCTCCTTCAGTGGATAGTGCACCATCATTTAGCCATTGTGAGCTGCTCTGCATCCTTCTTTCACATGGTTGGTTCTTCTTAGTGAAGCTCTGCACTCTGCTCTCACCACTGTTAGAAAGGCAAGATTAACATTCCCAAATACATCTGCCGAGATCAGATGATCAGGAACACGAGATTCTAATCTGACACCAGACACGGATAAAATCTAGTTGGAATGTTTTGTTTCGATTTCTTTAAATTGCTTAGTATTATTTTCTCTTTCCACAATAGAGTAAAATATTTTTCCTATCTATATTACTTTATGCAAAGTTTGATAGAAATATTTTAGGTAACTCTTCTACTAGATAACTCTAAATTATTCAGCAATTTAAATATAGATCAATCACTTCCTTTTCTGAAAAGTCCAGAAACTAAAATTTAAAAAATGAAAACATATTTGACCCCTATTTTTCTGATAATACAGATCGGTTGCCTACTAAGTATGGTACAGGAAGAAAATGTGAGTTATTAGATTTATCTTTTCAAATGCCAATGGAATGTTTCATGATTTGAATATGCATGTAATTTATAAAGAAATATACATATATGGAATGCCCCAATTTTTTTTTTAACTGATAGGGATGTTTGGTCAAAAAGTTTAGAGACCACTGCTTTCTGTCACAGTACAGTCTCTGGTTCAGCAACAACAGCACCTCCTGGGAGCGTGTTAGAAATGCAGAGTCTTAGACCCCACCCAGACCCACTGAATCAGAATCTGAACTTAACAAGAACTCAGTGCACTGTTTTGAAAAGCACTGCCCTATATTAAAGCACACATAGTCATAGTCAACTCTTGATAATCTATGGTTTGTTTTGTGGCAAATTTTTCATCCTGGGACAGTTTCCCATTGCCACCCAGCATACCTCTTATGCCCTACACTGGGTTAGAGAGCTGCAGGCTCACTGGAGTGGGCTATCTACAGGTTTCTACACAGCAACACTACAGTATTTTCTTAACTTTGGCCCTATACTATAGGAACTAAATTTATACCAGATTCTTCTCAGCCATGTATGAAAGCCAAAGTCTTTACACAATTTTTAACTAGAATTACTGTATACATTCAAAAGTCCAATACTTTCTTTGACTGATTTACTTTTATTTTGTGGTTCCTGTTACCCATTCACCTAAGTATCTTTCAGAATTTTAATTGTTTTTATCCCAGATTAATTTGTTTAGGTTTTTTTTTTTAACTTTTTTAAAATTGTGAAATACAGCATAGGTACAAAGAAGTAATAAATTTGCAAGTACATTTTAACAAGTAGTTATAGAGCAAATTTTTATGTTTGGTATGGGTTACACTTCCATGATTTTTCATTTTTTCTTCTAGCTGCTCCAAGACATGGGAGACCAACAGAAATATCAATAGAATGATTTAGCAGTCATACTCATTTGTTAAATAAATCCTATCTTCTCTGTTATACTCTTTAAATAACATATATACATACAAGCAATAATTTCAAAGTACATTGCGACAATTAGTCGTAGAACAGCTTTCAGAGTTTGGTATGGGTTATAGTTTCACAATTTTAGGTTTTTATTTCTAGCTGCTCTAAGGTACTGGAGGCTAAAAGAAATATCAGTATAATGATTTAGCAATTTTACTCATTTGTTAAACCCTACCTTCTCTGTATAACTCCACCATCTCCTCTGATCTTTCTCCCACTCTTTAGGGGTATTTGGGCTATGCCCATTTTAACTTTTTCATGTTGGAAGGGGTTGTTGATAATATTAAATAGGGACTAGTTAATGTTCAGGAAAGGCTTGCCCCTCTGCATTTCAGGACTTGTCCAGGGTCCCATCTGGAGGTTGTAGGTTTTGGAAAGTTACCCTAGTCAGAACTTTAATTTTTTTTCTTAAAAAGGTGAATAGTAATTGTTCCTTATGGAGTGATTATCAGATCATCAAATTCTTGATGGCCAAACAATTGCACAGAAAAACAGAATGGCTGATGAACATTGTTTTTTTCAAATACCTAAAAATAAATATTATTCAACCTCCCATTGGAATAGGTTATTACATACCTTTTTCCTGAATTTCCAGAAAAGGAGTTCTGGAAGTCATCACCCTAACTATTCTTTAGGTAGATCAGAAATGCATTATTTTCCTTTGGGATACTGGGGAAGGAGTGGAGAGAAATATCTGGGTCATGTAACCAAGGACTATGAAAGTCCTATTTCTTTCCCCTCTCCATCAATCATTCAATAGACACTGGCTTCAAACTATATAATAATTACAGAGCTTGGCAAAAAGGATATGAAGAAACTTAACATCTAGGTGACCTCAATAACATGTTACTTGAGTAGTTCAAGAACTTGGTTTTCAGGTCAGAGATTTCTCAGATATATTTTTCCTAACTAAGGAAATCTTCTGATATGTGAAAAAAACACTATGCTGCCACCATTTTTAATGCCTATATTTGTCCTCTATTGGTATCTCATTGGAATCTTATGAAATGTTTCATGTCCTTAAACCCTCACTACTTTTTTTTTAATGCCATACTTTTGTTTTTTCTCCCTGAACCTCTCCTGTGATTACTAGTTCTTAATAGCTCATTCTAAATCTATTTCTTCTTTCCTCTTAGCAATATAAGAGGAGCAATTTGATAGGATTTTTTTCTTTCTTTTCTTTTTTTGTTTTTTAGCATAGGCTTGCTCCAGCAATCAAACCCATGTCTCTAGTCTGGCAGGCAAGAATTCTGCGACTGAGCCACTGTCACACTGCCCTGCTTTGGTAGGATATTTGAAGTGACACCAGGATATCTCCAGATCTCATTAGTGAAAATACTGACATGATATGAACTTTAAGAGTTATAAAAGGGAGATACTTTACAATTAAGCTAGCCCTATGAGCTGAGGCTTTGCTCAAGAGTATTTCACACAGCATTTGCTGTGTGATCTTGATATGTTTCATAACCCATCCAAGCTTCAGCCTTCTCCATTTTACACTAAGTTCATTGTAAGTATTCAATTAGATTATATATTATGTATTTATACATACATATATGTATGTATATATTCATACTGTATATATACATGTATGTATATACACACACACATATATTTATACAGTGCAATCTGCAGCATAGCAAGCACTCAAGCGTTATATTCTTAAAATTTAGTAGAAGAGAGAGCATGGTTTTTCTAGATAGACTGAAATAGCATAGTGAGATTGCATATATGACAAAGTATAGGTTATGCTATTTCATTTAAAATGAATGATTTGTATTGTATTATATCTAGGACGAACATGTTCTTTTCCAACTTGAAGAAGGGATTGAAGCTTTGGAAGCTGCTATTGAATACAAGAATGAAAGTATCCAGAGTCGCCAGAACTCGCTTAGAGCTTCATTCCAAAACCTCTCTCACAGTGAAGCAAATATCTTGGAAAAACTAATTTGCCTGAGTCCTGTTGAGATTAGAGCTATTCTTTTCAGATATTTCAATAAGGTTTGTTTTTGAGGGGGTAGAATATTTTCTTAAAAAAGTAGTAAGATATTTATATATCCCACGTTTATTTTGAATCTCTTTTTTTAAAAACTGAAAGGCTTAAAGATTTGGTGGTGTAACTACAAATTTAAGAATGATTTCTCTTTACAGCCCTGAATATTGTCATTTGGAAATTGTATGATTAACCAAATATGCAGGCCTTACTTTCTGGGGTTAACATTGTAGGGCCTTTGACATATTTTTTAAAATCAGTGAATTTAAGTTGTATTCCTTGATTTCTTGGATATTTTCTAGGTTTGGATGTTGCTACTCAGCATTCATGAAAAATTGAGAGGCCCTCTAGGTTTCGTTTCCCTTTCCTTCATTGTTAGATGGGAGGGGCTGTCGGGTATGGGCAGTTGTGCTTTCTCCTCATAACCTATGAGGTGGAGTGAAGATGAAATGGCATATCAGTGGCAAAGATGGTCAGAATTTTTGCATTAACCTGAATGTGCCGATATAAATTGAGGTATTGTATATCAGTTTTAAAATTTACTGATCCAGAAAATGATTCACAGCATTGAGAAATATATCGATCTCTTCTCTAAATTACTAGATAATTATTCTCTCTGAAATGTATTCTCAATTTAAGGAAATATCAGATAATTGATGAAATATAAAACACTGAATTTTTAAAAACTAATTTCTAATTCTGTTAAACAAGTGAAATAAAGATGAAAAAATTAATATAGATGTTATACCCAGCCCTCCTTCTCTTGGATAATCACTCTAGTGTTTGGAGAACAGAAAAATGGTTAAGTACTGACCTAGGCTTCGATATAGAATAACTTTGTGGTGCTCTTAAAGCGTAGGTTCTTAACTCAAAGCACTTAGGCCAAGGTCAATGGATTATCTGAGCCTGAGAACCCTTGTAGAAATGAGTATTTTGCTGAAGAGAAGGTCATTAGATAATTCATGAAGTCTATGACACAAGACATTGTCTGAAGTATTTTCACTTCATATAAGTGCAGAGAAGAACCCAATGAGCTAAACACATACTCTGAAATTGAACTCTTTGTAATGTAAATATAGTGTCACTTATTTTTAACATCCATTTTACAGTTAAATGTAGGAATTATCTTGTTACAATATAGTCTTTAGCTTCTCAATTTCCCCCACAGAGTAGAGAAATAGAGTTAAAGAAATATAAAATATAAACTCCAGAGATCATGTCTAAGAAATTATGGAGGGGTGACTTTATTAGAGCAAAATTATATTTAAAATGAAATTCCTACCAACTCATAATCCTAACAAATTCAAAAGTAAGTTATTTTCTGAGCATGTTACAAATCATTTGCTAAGGACCCTGGTACCTTGCAGTAATCACTGATACCATGGTTGATTTAGGAAGTTCATCTTTAAATAGACTAAAAGAAGTAGATTAATCTATCAGGCTACCTAAGACATATTTTAAAAAGTCAAAAAATGTATTTGGAAGGTGGTTAATTTGCAAGAAGCTGAACGGAAACTACAGTTACAGAATGAAGAAATTAAAATGAAAGTTGTGGAGCAGGATAACATGGTTCGTGAGTTGAAATCTACACTGGAACATCTAAAATTGCAGTGTGACCGAAGACTGACCCTCCAGCAAAAGGAACATGAGCAAAAGATGCAATTGCTGTTAAACCATTTCAAAGGTAACTGCTCTTTTTTTAGTTATGTAGAGGTATGTAGATAGAGTATTAGGGCAAAAAGACAGAATTTGTTTATGTAAAAGCCCAGCATGTATAAATTGTCATTACTCTTACATGTTTTACGCTTTACCTGTTTTGGTTTCCACGTTTTGGGATCGTTGACCTTGACGTAGGGCTCTTAATGCCTGAAATGCCATCCCTTTCACATGCCCCCAGCACAGGCTTTACAAGAACTGCTGCAATCCTGTTCATATCTATTGTGGTTCTATGTTTATGTGGAAATGTGGAGTTCCTCCTGGCCTGTCAGTGTATAGTTGAAAATTTTCTATCTTGGATAGAGTAGTATGATTTTAAATTATTTTCTATTCACAAAATTAAAATATTAGGCCTGTTAGATTTCTAGATTGTTCTCCTTGTTATAATTTCCAGTTGATTACACATTTTTATGCATTGAAGTTATCCTAGGTCAAAACTGATGGACACCCACTGTTTTCAATGCACAGTAGTTAAACCATCCACCTTGAGGTAGAAAGGGAGATATCATAGCAATCCATTATCACATTTCCTGGGCACTTGGCCCAGTATAGACAGTTACTATGGCAACAACATCACCATCAGGTGACACCTCATTCAGTCAGAGCTGATGCCCTTCAATCTGTAGCTGAAAGTGGGTTAAAAGGGATCTTGAAGAAGCAACATGAGAAAGCAGAAAATTGGAAAAACACCTGAATTAAACATTGAGGCATCTACCTCCAAGTTAATTCTATAACTGCTTAATTAGTAACCAATTGCCTAATGACAGGATTTCTGTGGTAGGTTCCTGTATGTCATTGTATTCGAATGTGTTTTTAACCTAATTTCAATTCTGTCTTACTTTAAATCTCTAAAAGTGATATTTTAGTAGAGTTTCTATGTGTAAAATAATTGGCCTTTCCCACAAAAGCTCATATGTTAGCTGAATAACAGCATTTTAAAAAATCATCCATTTCTATACAAGTTTTTTATAACAAAGTCATAACTGAAAATGTTAACAATTTATGAATTTTCTAATTTTAACTGAACTTGGGACATAAAATTAAGTTGATTTATATAATATGATTTTATGGAGATTCTGATTTATAATGTCATTAATTTTTTTGCTTTTTAAAAATATTTTTATTGACAAAACTTAACAACATTGTTTTATAAACATGACCATTCTTTTTAAAATTTATTTATTAATTTAAAAAATTAAGAACAAACGAAAACATTAACATATAATTCTGTTCTACATATATATTCAGTAATTTTCAATATCATCACATAGTTGCATATTCATCATTTCTTAGAACATTTGCATCAATTCAGAAAAAGAAATAAAAAGAAAACAGAAAAAGAAATGAAACAATAACAGAAAAAAAAGATTATACATACCAAACCCCTTACCCCTCACTTTCATTT
>PVIY010015769.1:0-53107 GCA_004026745.1 Myrmecophaga tridactyla | reverse complement strand
GTATGGTATGTATAATCTTTTTTTCTCTATTATCATTTTATTTCTTTTTCTGATGTCTTTTTATTTCTTTTTCTAAATCGATGCAAATGTTCTAAGAAATGATGAATATGCAACTATGTGATAATATTAAGAATTACTGATTGTATATGTAGAATGGAATGATATATTAATGTTCTTTTGTTAAGTTTTTTTAATTAATTAAAAAGTTAAAAAAAAAAAGTAATGACAAAGTTCCTTGAGGGATGAGAGAACAAACATGGAACTATTAAGCTTTACCACCAGGGAAACCACTGATACTGTGTCAAACATTAGGGACACAGAAATCAATAGGCCAAGCCCTTGATCTTGAGGCTTGCTCTTGTGAAGCTTATGTATGTAGCAGAAAAGCTTAGCCTACATATAGGTCTGTCTAAGAGTCACTTCTGGAGGACCTTTTTTGTTGCTCAGATGTGGCCTCATTCTCTCTAAGCCCAACTCTGCAAGTGAAATCATTGCCCTATCCTCTACTTGGTACATGACACCCAGGGGTGTAAGTCTCCCTGGTGATGTGGGAGATGACTCCCAGGATTGAGTATGGCCCTGACACTGAGGGATCAACAATGCCATCCTGACCAAAAGGGGGAAAAAGGTACAACAAATAAGGTAGCAGTGGCTGAGAGAGTTGAAATAGAGTCAAGAGGCTACTATGGAGGTTGCTGTTATGCAAACTTCAATTAGACATTGCTACCTTCATAACTTACCAAACCCCAAACAAAACCATTCTAGCCAATCCTAAAGAACATCTAGGGCAATATATAAGATTCTGTAAAGGTTCCATTCACTAGGCTAACTTTCCAGAAACCTACAACGTCTAGATGGGTCCCTGGACAAGATAGGTCCTGAAACCTAGAGGGGCGAGTCTTTCCAGAACATTAGCTAGTTCCATATCCCTACCCTTTATTATTGACAATCCTTCCAACATGAAAAAGTTTGAATGAGCATAGCCCAAATACCCCTGAAGAGTGGGAGAAAGGTCAAAGGTGATGGAGTCATACAGAGAAAGAAGGTAATGTTTAACAAATAAATATGAATGCTGAATCATTATATTGATATTTCTTTTAGTCTCCAGTATCTTGTGCAATTAGAGGTAAAAACCTAAAATTGTGGAATTGTAACCCATACGAAACTCTGAAATCTGTTCTACAACTAATTGTGCTGTGCGTTGAAATTTATTGCTTTTTTGTATATATGTTATTTTTCACACAAAAAGGAAAAAAAGTCAATTGTGAAGATGAAATAAATATTTATTCCTTCTATCTTCCAATGTTCTGGAGCAATTAGAAGGAAAAATCTGAGATGATGGTATTGTAGCCCATGATAAACTCTGGGATCTGTCATGCAATTACTTGTTGAAGAGTGCTTTGAAAACTATTGTTTTCTTCCTTCTTTGCTTTTTATATATATTATACAATAAAAGAAGTTTTTAAAAAGAAAGCAATGGAAGAGAACAACTTCAGTAAAATGGCAAAAGAGAAACTGACCCACAAAATGGAACTCAACAAAGAGAACCGAGAGGCACAAATGGCTGTCAAACTGGAGCATTTGCAAGAAAAGGACAAGCACATTGAAGAAGTGTGGAAGAACAGAGAATCCCAAATCCTCCTGATGAGACAGAAGCTGACTATTTGATCTGAGAGTTGACTTTCTCCCCTTCTCCTCCTAAATATCCAAAAGATAGTACTGGATAGGGTCATTTTATTTTTGGCTCCTGACAAATATTTTAAAAGCTGATGTAGGAATATATAGGGAGATCCAAACTGTATGATGTTGTTTTAGGCACTAAAGGGGAGAAACTAGAAGTGTTTTACTCTTTTTCTAAAGTGCTGATGTCTTTCTAATGTAGCTGTCTTTCTTATTGCATCATTTCTACTTCAGTACATTTGGTGTACTGGGTTAATATTTGCTCCATGAAAATATGTTTGTGAAAAGAGTATGTAGAGGCTTCTTTCAAACTGTTAGAATCTGAATATCTGTTCACTTATAAATCCCAATTCTGTCCCCATTTTACCAGATGCTACTGCACCTGAATGGTTAATAAAACTGCACAGTAATGTTAAAAAAAACCAACTGATCCTGAAAAATAGGAGAATACTGCTAACAGATTAATCCCATTTTCACACTCTCACTGCATTTTTAGTAAGTTTTAGAAAAATAGGCATTATTTCATCTCATGCAGACTTTTCTTTTCCTAGTAGTGATAGGTGTAAGGAATATAAGTCATAGAATAACATTGGGGCTTGGAGAGAGGGTTGAGGAGGAGACAGACATAAAATGAAGGGTAAAATGTAAAGAACTTGGGTAGGGAAGGTAAGGCAGGAGGTCTGGAAAAGTTTGCAGCTCTGCAGATGTAGAAGAGTGGGATGAACATCACACACACGCACACACACCAGAAAGAATTTGAGCTTCAATCTTGTAAGTTTATTCCTCCTCTGTCCTCCATCCCACATCATTCCCCACACACATTTCAGACTAGATCTATCCCTCTAATCCTTTCTATCATTCAGTTTAAAGCACAAATGAAATTTTGATTTGCAGCAAAATGTCTGCATTGCATCACATTTATACTTTGTCAGAATGAAAGCAGATTGAAATACTGAATTGAATTTCTTTGTTATGTTTCTTATTTGTGATGATGTCTTTTAATTGTTTCAATTGATGTATATCTGTGGAAATAAACTACATTAAGCTAACAGTTATGGTAAAATTAATTTCAAATTGAAAAAAACAAAAACCCTTGCCAAAGACTGGCTTATTTTTTAATTATCTCTACAAAACGGGATTGGAAAGCAAGTTAATATTTTGAAGAGGTATGCTTAAATCACTGAATCAAGCTCTTCTTAAACCACTTTAACAACCTCAATTTCCTAGTAAATAAATACTTAAAGCATTGTAGAGCTTCAAGGAATTTTGGATTTATTTATTCTAATCCCCTCATTTTATAGATGAGGAAACTGAGAGGCCTCTTAAGGGAAGATCTGAGAGCAAGACATGTATCTGGACTTCCACTTCATTGAGTATTTCCACTCTTTCATATTATCTATTTAGCACCAAATTACAATTTTTATTAAAGAAAGTTCATGATTGCCAATGTTCCATTAGTTGTTCTGTTTGTTTCTCCATGTCATTACTTTTCAAAATTAAGTGATTTAGACTTTTTATTAAATCAAAATTTCTTTCCTTCCAATTATTCTTTAATACTGAAGTTTTGTTTGTAGATGCGTTTTTAAGCTTTGCTATTTCTCAAAGTAAGAATTTAGCAAATGGTGGTAAACTTTTCTTTATATTTTCTGTCCTGGTATTTCTAACATCTCAAAAGAGTTAATAAATCAGTGTCCCTGCATAGTATAAAGAAAATTTATCTAAAAAATGATATCTGGAAAACTGTACATGAAGGCTTTTAATTTTAGATTGTAAAGTTATTTTATATCTATTATCTGATTTATAGCACATGCTTTTTTCTTTTTTCTTTTTTTTTTCTGTGCATGGCGTGATGAGCCACTGTCTCACTGCCCTAGCACTTGTTTTTAAGTTAACAGTTTTTTAATTAATCACTCACCAAAACACATTCACACAATGTGCAATTCAAAATGTCATAATACATAAACACATGTAGAAAACAAGCTTATTTTATGTTTAAAAGTGGAAATCTTCCTTGAATATTAACTGAAGGGTGCTTTTATTTTGGGGCATGGACTGGCTTACACTCCAATCAATTCATGTGCTGGTGGCCTCTCATTTGTATTCCAATGTCTTACAAAGCAGGCATGAGTTTCATGAGGCAAGCATTTAACATTCTCATGCTTCTTTTTCACTATTCAACATAGGCTATGCCCCTGTTCTTCTCCTTTCCCATTTAAAGTTTACCTTGTATGTGTTCCATTCTTTAGGACCCTGTTAGATCGTTTCACTATTCTTTTGCATAAACTATATTTCATTAATTCTCAGATATACATGTTCATTTCTTTTACATTTTAACATCTCTGAAATAAGTGTGCATCTTCAAAATCTTTGGCATTTTATCATAAGCCAGGTGAGACTTAGTTGTTCTCGTCTACATGTTGAAATTTTGTCATAGTTGTTCATAAGATCATTGCTTCATTTGTATCATATATCTTCTTAGTACTACATGTATTGTGTTTAAAATATCACCAACAAGATTATACTGTGATTCCTCACTGAAGCAAAAATTACTGTATGTACAGAATGGCCCAGAAACCAAGCAGGGTGCATGAATATATTATTAATGATTTGTGATAGGCAGAATAATGCCCCCATACCAGAGATGTCTATGTCCTAATTCCCAGAATCTGTATATAGGTTACTGTGATGGTTTGAAGCTATTATGTACCCCAGAAAAGCCATGTCCTTTAATCCTTATTCAATATTGCTGGGTGGGAGCTTTTTGATTGTTTCCATGGAGATATGACCCATGGAATTGTGGGTGGTACCTTTTGATTAGATGGCTTCCATGGAGATGTGTCTCCACCCATTCAAGGTGGGGTTGCTTATTGGAGCCATTTGAGAAAGAACCATATTCAAAAAAGCTTGAGAGCCATAAGAGCCACCAAAACTGACAGAGTCAACATAATGGACAGAGCCCTGGGGAAGCCATTAAAGAAGCCTTATTAAATGAGGAGAGAAAGCTAGCAGACATCACCAATGCTTTCCAGCTGAGTGAGAAACCTTGAACATCATTGGCCTTCTTGAACCAAGATATCATTCCCTGGTGCCTTCATTTGACCATTTTCATATCCTTTTCTTAATTTGGATGTTTTCACAGCATTAGAACTGTAAACTTGCAACTTAATAAATTCTCCTTTTTAAAAGCTCTTCTGTTTGTAGTATATTGTATCCTGGCAGCTTTCAAACTAAAGCAGTTACCTTACATGGCAAAGAAGAATTAAGGTTGTAGATGTAATTAAGGTTACTAATCAGATGAGTTTAACAAAGGGAGATTCTCCTGGATTATCTGGGTTGACCGAAGATAAGCACAAGGACTGGGAGGCAGAAAAAAGTAAGAGTCGGAGGGAGACGTGACTACCGAAGGGAGAACCAGAGAAATACCAGTATGAGGACCTCACCTCTCATTGCTGGATTTGAATGGAGCCACAAGCCAAGGAATGCAGGTAGCCTCTAGAAGCTGGAAAAGAAACAGATTCTGCCATAGAGCCTCCAGAAGGAACACAGCCTGCCAACATGATTAAGCCCAGTGAAACCCATTTCAGACTCCTGATTTCTATAACAGTAAGACTATAGGTTTGGGTAGTTTTGAGCCACTAAATAAGTAGTAAATAGTCACAGCAGCAATAAGAACTTAATACAGTAATATTAGTGATTAGTGGAGAAATTATTGCAACTCCTAATTTTCTTACAAAAGGAAAAACAAGTGTTTTATAGAATTGAAGAAATAAAGATACCTACAGTTAGAAGAACCTACATTGCACTGCCTTACATTCTTACTGAAATAAATGCAAAATGATCGATGTTTCTTATTTCTGTAATTATATGCAATGCTGTGGTGAATAGTTACATATATTAATAATTATAACATCAGGCCCTGGCTTTCAGTTCCTTAAGCTATGAAATGAGAAAGTGAGGATTTTAGAAGCTATAGAATACCAAGTAAAATGTTTCATTTAATCCATTGGGCGCCATCTAAATGCATTCACACAAAGTTAAACTAGAATTTCTGAGTCACTTACAGACACCTTGACCAGAAAGGATGGCTTTTTATATTTAAATGTAGTTTGAATAGGTGGAGAAGGCAATGTCCTGCAAATGTGGAGTCACAAGGGAGAATTTTACCTTCTTACTTGAAACAAACAACCAAAAATGAACAAAATATATGAGGCAATGGTTATCAAGACACTGGACATCTAGCAATTGAGTACAGTGATCCCTGAAAGTTAACAAACAAACAAGGTCAACTGTTCAATTGCCTGAGTTTACTACTGTGAGAGAGTTTCTAGGCCATAATGCAGGGAAGGGGAAGCTAAAGAGAGTCTTATGGAGTTCCTGTGTTGAGTAACTGAGAGTCTGGGGGAAACTATGTGAATATAGTACACAAGGAAGAGTACTATGCTAGAGAGGAGAGAACTTTCATAGAATGAATGCCAGGAACATGAGAAGATTGGAATCACATCAGAATATATGAATACTAGAAACACTTGGAGAACAAATAATCCCAGCCAGTATAAACTAACCCATAGGCTTGGCTTCTTTTCTGCACACTAAAAGAGAACTTCAAAATATTGAGAAGAATCATGATTTGATCATTTGTGTGAGAAAACCATGTGAAGCAAGGGAAATAATCCTCAGAAAAGATTAGAGAGAATAGTGGCATTCATACAAGACTGGAGATAGTGACTTTTTCCAACAAGTCATACCAAAAATCCTCTTAGTTCATTGGGTGTTGGGTGAAGCATTCAGAAGGATCTTTCTTCAATAATGGAGAATAAATGATGCTAAGCTAATCACAGAGCTCTTCCAACCTAACAGTTTTTAAAAGTAAGACCTTAAAGGATGAAACCACTTTCAAGTTCTGGCATGGTATAAAAATGTACCAGGTATGGAAAGAAACAGGAATGTAGCTCATAAAAAGGAAAAAAAAAATCAAACAACTGAAATTGACCTAAATGTTAGATGGTAGCAGACAAGGACATTAAACCGGTTGTTGCAATTTTATTGTATATGTGCACAAGGTAAGCAAAAGCATGGACTATGTTAAATAAAAACATCTAGGAATGAAAACCATAATCGGTGAGAGAAAAATTCAGTTATTGTGATTAACGGTAGACTAGGCATTGGAGATGAAAAGATTACTGAACTTGAAGACATATCAATAGAAATTTTCCAAAGTGAAACAGAAAAAATAATCCAGAAAAAGGGAAGAAGAACAGACCATCAGTTCAGTGAAAACTACTTCAAACAGCATAATATATGGGTAATTCATGTTCCTAGAAGAGAGGGAGAGTGAGGAAGACAGGAAAAAAATATTTGAAGAAATACCAGCTGAAAAATTTCCAGATATGATGAAAACTATAAACCCAGAAATTCAAGAAATTCAGTGAACCCCAACACAAGAACAATAAGGCACAGCAGAATCAGATTGCTCAGAACAAGCAGTAAAGAAAAACTCTTTAAAACAGCTAGAGAATAATGAACAAACTTGGAGGCCTGACATTGTCTGATTTCACCACTCATTATGAAGTTGTAAATTGTGTGATTTTAGCCTCAAGATAGATAAATTGAAACAGAGTAGAGAGTTCAGAGAGAGACCCATCTATACATGGACAACTAATTTTTTACAAAAGTACAAAGATAAGTCACTGGAAAAAGAACAGTCTTTTCAATAAATGTTATTGGGCAATTGGATATCTAAATGCATTCCATATATAAAAATTAACTCAAAATGGATGGAAGACCTACGTACACAGCCTAAAATGAAAAAATACTTTTAGAACAGGTGCTGAAAATCTGTGGCCTGCAGGCCAGCTGCCTGGTTTTATAAATAAAGTTTTATTGGAGAACAGATCTACACATTCATTTGCATATTTTCTGTAAGTGTTTCCATGCCACAATATCAGAGTCGAGTAGTTGCAACAGAGATTATTATGGTCCACAAAGCCTAAAATATTTACCATTTCACGTTTCCAAAAGACATTCACTTACTCCCATTTTAAAGGAAAACAAAGCAAAGAGAATCCTTGTGAATCTGCATTAGACAATGATTTCTTAAATATTATACCAAAAGCATAAAATTGATAAATTGAACTTCATCAAACCTAAGAATTTCTTCTCTTCCAAAATACTGCCAGGATAATTAAAAGAGAAGACAGGCTGAGAAAAGGTATTTGCAAAGCCTATTTCTGATATAGCATTTGTATCCATTATTATAAAGAGATATGAAACACAATAAGACACTGAACAGCCAACTAAAAACCTGGGCAGATGATATGAAAAGATACTTCACCTAAGAAGATATACAGATGACAAATTAAACACAAGAAAAAATGCTCAACATCATTAGTTATTAGGAAAATGTATATAAAATGTATAAGATGCCACTATGTGTATATTAGAAACAAGCTCAATTTTAAGTAATTGACCATATCTAGTGTTGGTAAAGACGTGGAGGAGCTGGAATCCTCATACATTACTGGTAGAAGTGTAAACTGCACATCACTTTGGAAAACAGATTGGTAGTTTCTTAAAAAGTTAACATGAACTTTTCCTATGACCCAGTAATTCTACACTGAGGAATTCACCTAAGTGAAAAGAAAGTATAGTTCCATAATTGTACATGACTATTAATAATAGCATGATTCATAATAGTCAAAGAGTGAAACCAACCCAAAAATCCACCAGCAGATAACTGGATAAAAAATTGAGATACATCCATGTCGTAGAATACTACTTAGCAGTGGAGAAAGAATGGGCTATTGATACATGAGACAGCATGGACGTATCGTGAAATAAAGGTAATGCTGGTAAAATAAAGAAACCAAAACTAGAATTCATACCGTAAGATTCTAGGTATATAAAATCTAGAAAATCGAAACTAACTGTAGTGACAGAAAGCATATTAATAGTTGACAGGGCAGGGGTAGAGGGTAGGAAGGGTTGGGAAGGAGGGGTCACAAAGGAGCATGAGTAAACTTTTAAGTGTGATGTATTTTTCACTATCTTGATTGTGGTGATGGTTTCACTGGTGAATACATATATCAGAACTTATCAAATTATACACTTTAAATATGTGCAGTACATGGTAAGTTACTCAATCCAGATAAAGCTATAAATGTAAATTTTATATTCATGACTTTCAACAATCTCATTTAAGATATAATTAATATCTAGTTTATGTAAGGTACTCCAATTTCATGTGAGGTGCTATGGAAAAAAGTGAAAATGGAAAATACATATTTCCTTCTTTCTAGTGGCATGTTTGATT
Organism: Myrmecophaga tridactyla; assembly: GCA_004026745.1. Lineage (NCBI taxonomy): Eukaryota > Metazoa > Chordata > Mammalia > Pilosa > Myrmecophagidae > Myrmecophaga > Myrmecophaga tridactyla. Next base: position 44,118 of record PVIY010015769.1, on the reverse strand, counting down.
TTGTAATGGTGATGAGGTAGTTCAAAAATATATTATCATTTATTGAGAATATTGAGAAACAGGTAATATTACATTATTACATGATATTTTCTAGAATTTTCAAAATGCCCTTTGAAAGAAGCATCTTTCTGTTAAAAAAGTGAACTGATTTTAGAAAGAATAAATGATTTGCCTATGGTATTTGACTAACAAAGTACTGAGCTGGAACTTGCTCCTACTTAGCAATTTTATTAAATTAAATTAAAATTAAATTTTTAAATGTTATTTATGATACAATTGCCTGATTAAGTTAATGTCAAAATATTTCTTTTGGAGAAAGGAGAGGAAGAGGACTACTATTTATTAAATGTTTGCTATGTACCAAGCTCTCTTGGGGCATTTGATGCCTATGTATTGTATATAAATACAATTTAATTGAAATTTGTTAGAGTAATCCCTTATTGCTATTTTTCAGGGAAGGAAACTGAGGCTCATAAAGATTAAGTATCTCGCCAATAGTCATGCCACTGGAGGCAGAGTTGGACTTAAACTCAGGTTTTCTTATTATAAGGAATATTCCTACCTTAATGACAAGAATATGACTGTCCCTAATCGATAACTTACGAGATATGAGACATTCTAAGTGTACTTAACATACATTAGCTCCACTTTATCCTCCAAACTACCCCATGGAGTAACAGTGTTAATATTATTCCAGTTTTACAGATGAGAACATCGAGGCCCAAAGAGGGGAAGTTCATGCAATGAATAAGTAGAACTGGGGCTTCAACCCAGGCCCTCTGACTCCATGTTCCACCAAAAAACAGAAGCTGAGAGTTTGGGATTCCCTAAAATATCACTCCTCTTCCTTGCCTGAATTCAAATCCAGTTAAAAGATAGAAAAGATGTAAAACAGATGGAAATCCAAATACCAGCATTACTATAGATAAGGAATATATGAGAAGGTAATTTATATTTACAAACAAGTGGAGTTCCTAATAGTGAACCCAGAATGAGGACGTTTTACCACATAGTCACAGGTCCTATTTGACCACCACTTTTCTCTTTCTTTATTTTATGAAAGAACATAATAAAATATGAATATCACAGACTCATCAATCAGAAAGTCCTTACACCTCTCCTGGTGAGGGTTGAGGTTAAGAGGGGAGAAAGAGCAGTATTTCACCAGTGGAACTCCCTTCACATTAAAGGAAACATGGGGCATGGGGGAGATATAAAATTTCTCTGACATCACTGTTAAATTGGATTTCCTTTCCTAATATTTCAATTGACTTTGATGTTATTTTCCCTTCTTTTACACATTTATGTGTATTTTATGATGAAATAGCATTCTTTAAAACATAAGTTCTAAGAAAACTTTTAGGGGGAGAGGGAATTAGAGAGAGAATGAATCATGTTTATAAAAACTGGCACCAATGTAGCCTTTACAGATGGTCATTAATTGCTGCCTTTGGAAGACAGTAGCACAGTCAAAGAATTTTGCTTGCCAATATTTTCAAAGAAATAGTCTAATCTAAACCACTAACACGTGTAATCTTTGCAACCCCATTCTTTTCAGTTACATGATTGGCAATTAATTAGCAATCAATTTTATCTCTATGTTTTTCCTGTACAAGGGTTTCAAGACTTGTAGAACTATGAATTATATGATTTAGCAAATTTTTGGGGAGCTTGTAAAGGCCCAGGGCCACCCATGCAGGTACCTAAAATTCTAACATCTGTACTGCATCATGGTTATTTAAAAATCTGGTCTGTTTCCAATAGCTCTTATTATGAATGGCTTAATCCTAAAAGCATGCTGTGAATGGGGAATATATAAAGCTTGAAATCATGTTTCACTTGGTAGGGACAAAAGGAAGGTGCATCCCTGGAGATGCAAAAGGGCACCAAAGATAAATATAACCTTGTAATTTTGCTGAGGCTGCCCCAGTTGACCTCTGACTGGAATACGTTAAGACAAGCAATTAAAATTGCAGGCATATTTCAGCACAAAGAAGACATGGTATGAACACTAATGTTTGCTTTCTCTTCTTCTATTTATACAATGCTGATATCACCACAATTGACAAACAATTAAATAGAAGTCACTTTTCTTGCTTCTTATAGTATCAGAGCACCCAGATACAAAATAAAGTATTTAGTTTCTCAACTGTTTATTTTGTATCCATGATGTCAAATATTTAATTAATTCTAAAGTACTGAACCACTGATGATATTTTTCACTTTCCCTCACTAAGTTTTGCCACTGTTAATTCAAGTGCTATGTCCAATTAGAAGTTTTATTCTTCAATTGCATCAGTAGGCAACTCTACTTCACTGGGCCCTGTTCACCTACTGACAACTTAATATAATTGCAGAAAGTATGGACATGTGAGTTCAAATCCCCTTTAAGCTTCTTGCTAATTATGTTACCTTAAGAAAGTTGTATAACACTTCTTTATCTATTTCTGAATCCATAAAATGAAGAGAGTGATTATAACACAATTAAGTTAGCTCAGATAAATGTACAGTGCCAGGCATATAATGAGCATTCAATAAATATTATCCTTTTATTGTTCCTTGAACCAAAGTATTCAATGATGTTACAGAGTGACCTTGGAACTGAGGAGGGAGAAATGACACTGGGGGCTCCTAAATCCCTAAATTCTTTTCTTCCACTTGTTAAAGATATCCAGACTGACTTGAATGGCAAGAATGCCAAACCAAATTGGAGAGGGGAGTGTTGTAATACACTTCAAGCATATGTATTCTTGCCTGATGCATTGTGATCCCATTCTTTCCTATATGTTTACAATATGAGCAGGGCTCTCCTTTCATTGTGTTTTAAGTAGCTATGTGAATATAAAAAAGGATAATAGCTACTGCAAATCTTCCATACTAAGTACCTGAGGAATTTCCTATAAATAAGGAACTTTGTCTTATACTTTAGATTTAAGATTTTAAAATAAAATGGAAGAAGAAGGGGCTAAATAAGCTATTTAGCTTTGTACATTCCAGCCAGAAGCAGTTGTTTTTCAGAGGTGTATCCTATGGATGCAGCTCTTCCTTAAGGAGGTTACGTTCAGGGGTCAGCCCTTTGCCAAACTGTGAAAGAAACAATGTTGAACCTTACAGTTCCATGCCCTCTCTTTTGAGTGCTCTCTGGTCTCTGCATAATGCCTCAGCCCCAGGTGTCCAGTGCTTTCCTGATTGTCTATATATTTCCAGTCTTGAAGGATAGGGATCTGATAAATTAATTCTTAATAACGTCAGCTAATTAATTCGTTACCTGTCCAAGAGAATTTTTTAAAGAGACTACACAAAAACATGAAATCATTATTGGTAGGAATTTCAGCCACTGTAATATGCCTCAGGAAATGAAGGGATGTGCCCAGAAATTATGAGATTCTAATCTTTATGTTATATTGAAATATAAGGCTAACCTTAACTTGAGTCCTTATAAAGTGGTAATTGTCAGAGAACTAAACCATTTGGAACTCAGATAATTACAGCCACCATTCCCCAAGTGTCAGTAAGCCTCTGGAATTTAGATAACCCCAAAACAGAAATAATCTAAGGTTCAAAGAAAAACAGCTTCCATCTTCAAACCTGTCAATCAATTTAGTGCTGTGTAGAAAAGTCTCAGTATGGTTAAGACACACAAGGTTTATCAGGATCAAGGAAATTGTTCCGCTTCAATCCAAGTATCTGCAATCTACTGGAACATAAAGATTTAGGAACCCTCTAACTGATTTTTTGTGAACAGGAACTCAAAATCTATCTTCAAAATATCCTTGTATTTTTTTTCCACATAAATGAAAAGTGGTATCTTCTTGTGAAAATTTATTTCTAAACAACTAAACTTAATAAAATGTTCAATATATTTATAATATTTGTACTTTAGTGCATATTATATGAAGATCTGATAAAATAATTGCTTGCAAAATTTTTTCTTGCAATAGCAGCCATAGCAAATTGTGAATCCTTTATTTTCCTATATTGTCCCCTGCTCATAGAATTCTGAACACACGTCCTAAACCATTTTTTTTGCTGTGGTCTGTACACCTGTCAAAAATAGCTATGATGTGATTTTAAATTTCCATTATTTGAACTAAATCAACATCAACTGGAATGAAAGCACTATATGATTTTATAAGCAATAGGACTGAAAGCTTTATCTTTCAAAAGCAAGAGACTGGATAGATGGATCTTGAACTGCTTGAATAGCCTAATTCATTACAGTAGGAATAAATTTAAATCTTTTAAAAAATGTTATGGGCCATAGACAAGCCGTTTTTGAAACTTGAAATGTGGCAAAAGAGTTCTTTATTGATATGCATCATACATCTCTTTCTGCTCTTAAATATAGAACCCATGTTCTGCAAGAGTACTGTAAAACAAGCTTCTCTTCTATGGCTCATCTATTGTTTACGTCTGAGGCTAGATGATATTCTAAATAGCACATGCAAATTGCAGCCCCATGGTGCTTTTCCTACCCCAAGGGACAGGCCCATGGATCTGTTGATCTATCCTCACTTTTTTAAAGCTAATAAAGCCCTCAGAAAAGAATTACATACCAATAATGTTCAACTTACAATGAATTCAATTCAGTGTGTATGGGAGCAATAGCTAGCATTTAAAATTATATATACAATTGTATATGTACCATTATAGGCTATATCAAAACAAATGTCTTTCTATAAGAGATAACTTGCCAAGTGATTTACCAGCCTGGCCTTAACGGAAATAATTTATGGTAGCCCAGGCAGGAATGTTGCTAACCACATGTCATCATTGGCAACTTAGAAGAAGGGAAGCAGGCTTAAATGAGAAGGCCAGAACTGAAAATGAACCATAGAACAGAGATTTTGTTTAGAGAGAAAATTGCTTGAGACCCTTATGAAAAAGAGGAGGTTCTTTTACCCTTAAAACAAAAGAAATCAATTTCTTATATATTATGGGTTCTCACCAAATAACTTTCACCAAGTAGGAAAAGCCATGTAAAAATCCAATCTTGTTACAAAACTGTGAATAGAATGAGAGAGAAAAAGAGGGTAAACACAAATAAATTTGCCTATCATATAAGGAAAGAAAGTAACAGTTATTTGCTTTCTTTTGCTTTTTCTTGTTCATTGTGGAACTGAAATAATTGCTTCATATTGTATGCTTATGTATATGCTTGTATAATTAGTTTTGTTAAAATAACACTAGAAGGAAAGTATTTTCCTGGAAGTCCTCAGTTGCCCAATCATAAAATCCACAAATGACACTTGTCACTATGCAGCAATAATTTAAGAAAATACAGGACACAATAAGCCACATAAGCTTTTATCAATATTGAAAGAATTTCAGACAGCAGAAAAGAAAGAGGAGAGATGATATTTGGGGTAGTAGAAGTTGCCACCTTGCCCAGAGACAATACGAGGTTAAATGTATAGGATTTTAATTATAGATTCATATTTTGAGGTAAAATTTTTACTTCAAAGAGGATGTGATCAATCTCATTTTACTAAAAGGACCTTTCAAAAGGCAGTTTGGAGTTTTGTACAGTCTGAGCTCTAATTATTGTTTTCCAGAAACTTTTTTTCCCTGAAATTTGTTCAAGATGCTGACATGTAAGACGTGCACCAAAACTTCTCAGATATACCTGAAATGAGATCATAGATATTTTTATCCAAAGGTCATTGATCCATTGATACTTATCTACTGCTTTTATAAAGTTCAATCAGTATCTTCCAATGATAATATCTTCAAAAGTTGTGGCAGATCAGAAACCTAGCATATACCTATGTATAAGATGTATGCCTTATAAATGCTTTCCCCCTCCTGTGGGTAATTACTGTGGTAATTCCTATGACGACGGGTACCATTTGAAATTCCGGGGGTACCATCTGCAGTTTTGCTGGGTCATATGGTAACACTGCTTTAAATGTTTGAGGAACTGCCAAACTGTATTGCCCAGTGGCTCTACCCTTTTACATTCTCATCAACAGTGGATGAAAGCTCCAATTTTTCTACATCGTGGCCAACCCTTGTTACTTTCCTTTCTTTGATGAGATCCAACTTTGTGGTGAGAAATGGTATCTCACTGTAGTTCCTATTTGCATTACACTGAAGGCTAGTGATATTGCATGTCTTTTCATGTACTTGTTGGCTATTTATCCTCTTTGGAGAAATGTCTATTCCAATTTATTAATCATTTTTTAATTGAGTTATTGTCTTTTTGTGGTTGATTTGTAAGAGTTGATTATATATTCTGGATAAAATCACTTATAAGATAATATGTTTGGAAGATATTTTCTTCTATACTTTGGGTTTTCTTTTCACTTATTTTATATTTGAAAAAAATTAGAAATACTAGAGTTTTGGATTCTGACAAACTCTAATTTATCTTTTTTATTTTGTTTCATTACTTGTGATTTTGGTGTCATTTCTAAAAATTCATTGTTAAATCCCAGTAAGATTTATATCTATGAATTCTAAGAGTTTTGTAGATTTAACTTTTACACTTAGGTCAGTGATCTATTTTTAGTTAAGTTTTTTGTGGTGTAATGAAGATGTCAAAGTTCATTCTTTTGCATGTGGATATCACCATTTGTTGAAAAGACTATGCTTTCCTCATTGATTTGTCTTGCCACCCTTGACATGAATCAATTGACAGTAAATACGTGGATGTATTTCTGTACTCTCAAGTCTATTCCATTGATCTGTATGTCTATGTTTATGTCAGTACCATGCTATATTGATTAATATAAATTTGTGGTAAGTTTTAAAATTGAAAAGTATGAGTCCTCCAAACTTGCTCTTTTTTTCAAGATAATTTTGGCTATTTTGTACCCTTTGTATTTCTATATGAGAATTTAAGTTCAGCTTTCCAATTTCTGCCCAGAAAAAAGGCCAGTGGGATTTTGATAGCAATTGCATTAAATCTGTAAATCACTTTAGGAAGTGTTGCCATCTGAAGTCTTCTGATTCTTGAAAATGGAATATTTTTCCATTTAGTTATGCTTTGTAGTTTTCAGTGTATAAGACATTTACTTCCTTGGTTATAATTATTAGGGATTTTATACACTTTGATTCTATAGTAAATGGAATTGTTTTCTTAGTTTAAATTTTTGAATTGTTCATGGAGAATGGATGGAAATGCAATTTTATCCTGCAACATTGCTGAACTCATTTATTAATTCTAAGATTTTTTTCTTGTGGAGTCCTTAGAATTTTCTATCCATAATATCATGTCATCTGCAAAGGAAGATAGGTTTACTTCTTCCTTCCAAATCTAGATGCCCTTTATTTCATTTATTTAACTAGTTGTCCTAGCTAGAATCTCCAGTACTATACTGCATAAATGTGGCAAGAATGACATCCTTTTATTCCTCCTGTACTTATTGGGAAAGCATTCAGGCTTTCACCATTTAGTATGATGTTAGCTGTAGGTTTTTGGTAGCTAGCCATTATTTGTTTGAGGCAGGCCCCTTTTACTAATTTGCTGAATATTTTTATCATGAAGTGATGTAAGATTATTTTCACAGGCCTTTTATGATGGTCATGTGACTTTTGCCCTTTATTCTATTAATATGGTGTATTACATTGTTTGACTTAAGCCAACCTTGCATTCCTGAGATAGGTCGCACTTTGTCATGATATATAATCCTCTTAATATGTTTCTTAATGCAATTGCTAAAATTTTGTGGAGTATTTTTGCATCTATATTCATAAAGATATTAGTCTGTCCCTTTTTTCTTTTGTGATGGCTTTATCTGCATCTTTTATTTTTTTATTTTTTGCTAAGCTATAACAAATAAGACACAATGGGTTGGATTAAACAATAGGAATTTATTGACTCCCAAATCTATAGCATTCTGGTTGTGGCTGCTGGTAATTCTTGGGATTCCTTGGTTTGTATCTTTGCCTCCTGTTACATGGCAACGTCCTCTGCTGTGACTTCTGGGTTCTTTGTATAAGGCCTCCAGTAATATAGATTAAGACCCATGTTGATTCAGTTGGCCACACATTAACTAAAAATAATTACTTCAAAAGCCTTATTTATAAGTGAGTTCACACCTGCAAGTATGTAAATTAAGATAAAGAACATGTTTTTGCTGGGGTACATAATTCAATCTACCACAATCTAGTTTTCATATCAGTGTAGTACTGGTGTTATAGAACAAAGTTAAGAAGGATTATCTCCCCTTTTATTTCTTGGAAGAATTTGTGAAGGATTTGTGTTTATTCTTTAATGGTTTGATACAATTCACAGGTAAAGTCATCTGGGCCTCCCATCTGTCTTCGTGCGAGGTGTTTATATTATTAATTTGATCTCTTTACTTCTTATAGGTCTGTTCAAATATTTTGTTTCTTCCTGAGTCAGTTTCAGAAGTTTTTGTCTTTCTGTAAATATGTCCTTTTCATTTAGTTATCTAATTTTTTGGCATACAATTTAACACAACATTCCTGTAATGTGTTATTTATTTCTATAAGGTTTGTAATAGCATGTAAATTTTCATTCCTGATTTTACTTAAAGTCTTCCCTTTCTCTCAGTTTATTTTTTGTTTCATCAGTTTAGGCAAAGGGTTTTCAATTTAATTGATCTTTGCCAAGAACCAACTTTTGGGTTAATTGACTTCTCTATTGTTTTTCTATTCTCCATTTCATTTATTTACATTCTAATATTGATTATTTACTTCTTTTTGTTTATTTTGTATTCATTGTGCTTTTCTTTTCCTAGTTTCTTAAGGGGAGGGCTCAGGGTATTGGTTCGACATCTTCCTTCTTTTCTTTTAATACTGACATTTATAGCTATATATTTCATTCTAAGCACTGTTTTACCTGCATGCCATAAATTTTGGTTTGCTGTATTTTCTCTTTTATTCTTCTCAAAGTATTTTCTAATTTCCTTTGTGATTTCTTTGCTTGAACTTAATTTGATTTTTATATGATTCTGAGTTCCACAAATTTCCTTCCATTTTTTATTTTTAATTTCGTTCCATTGTGGCAGGTAAACATACTTTGCCTTATTTCAATCCTTTTAAATGTGTTGATACATTCTTTATGGCTTAGCATATGTTTTATTATGGATAAAGTAAAGTTCTATTTGCTCTTGAGAAAAATATGTATTATGCTGCTGTTGGGTGGAGTCTTGTATAATTGTATGCTTGGTCTATTTGGTTTGTAGTGCTGTTTATGCCTTTTGATGGTATTGTTGACCTTCTATCTATCTAGTTTTTTTATTAATGAAAGTATTTAGTTTCCAACTATGTTGTCGAGTTATCTCTTCATCCTTTCAATTCTGTACGATTTTTGCTTCATATATTTTGGCATCTGTTGCTTGTTGCATATATGTTAATAATTGTTATGTCTTACTGATGGATTTATGCTTTTATCATTATAAAATCTCTCTTTATATATAGAAACATTTTGGGGGTGGATAAAATCTATTTTGTCTGATATTAGTATAGCAACTCCAACTTTTTTTTGTTACTGTTTGTATGATATGTATTTTCTATTCTTTTACTTTTAATCTATGTATATCTTTGAATCTAAAGTGCGTCTCTTGTAGACAACCCATAGTGTGATCCTATATTTATTTTATTAATTCTGCCAATTTCTATCTATGAGTGTAGTACTTTATGTATTTAAATGTAATCCAATTTTATTCTAAGGCAGGATTTATGTATGCAATTTTGCAAATTGCTTTCTATATCTTTTATGTCTTTTTCCTTCCTCTATTCTGGCATTATTGACTTGTTTTTTGTAAAGTAGATATTGTTTAGTATATTATTTTAACTTCCTTTTTATTTATTTTGCTATTTTTAAAGTTGTTTTCTTATTGCCTGCCCTAAGTGTAACAGTTATTATCATAATAAAAATCAAGTTATGCTACAATAATACCAACTTAATATCGATAGTAAACAAAAACATTGTTACAGTATAGTTCTGTTTTTTCCACCATTCTTTGTGCTGTTATTGTCATACAATTTACATTTTTGTATCTTATAAGCCAATCAACAGTTTTATAATTATTGTTTCATGTAGTTGTCTTTTACATCACATAGGAGAAGAAAAAAGTTACAAACAAAAATATGTTTATTCATTTTTATTTGTTAGTTACCTGTACTTGTGATATTTATTCCTTCATGTGGATTTGAATTTTTCTAGTATCCTTTGCTTTTAACATGATGGACTCAGGTATGTATTGCAGGGAAGATGTGCTTATGATGTATTATCACAGTTTTTTGGTTAATCTGGAAATCTCATAATTTCTCTGCTGTTGAAGCACGGTTTTGCTAGACAGTAAATTCTTGGTCAAGGGTCTTCCAGCATGCTAAATATGTCATCCCACTTTCATCCAGCCTCCATGGTTCTAATTATAAGTCAGTTATTATTTTTATTGAATCTTCCCTGTATGTAAGAGTTATTTTTCTATTGCTGCTTTCAAGATTCTCATCATTTTTTTTTTTTTGGCTTTTAACAGCTTGTTTGTGATGTATATAGGTATAAATCTTTTAAAATTTATTCTACTGGGAGATTGTTGAGCTTCTTGGATATGGATTTTTTTCCATCAAATTTAAGAATGTGGTAATCATTATCTTCAAATATTCTTTCTGCCCCCTTTCTCTCTCTCTCTTCTCCTCATGAAACTCTCTTTATGTATATGCTGGTGTGCTTGATGGTGTCCCACGGATCTCTGAGGTTATCCTAATTTTCTCCATGCTTTCTTATTTCCATTTCTTAGTATAACCACAATTGTGCTATCTTCAATTTCCCTCATGATTTCTTCTGGCAGCTCAAATCTTCTGTAGATCCCCTCTATTTCATTTCAGTTATTATAGCATTCAACTACAAAATTATTATTTAATTCTTTTATAGTTTCTCTCATTATTAAGGTTCTCTATATGGTGAGACATCATTATCATACAATTCTTTGATTTTTTAGGCATGACCATCTTTAGTTCATTGAATATGTTTATGATAGCTGATATATAGTCTTTGTTTAGTAATTCCAATACCTGGTTTTCTTCAGGGACAGTTTCTACTGACTGTTTTCTTTTTTTCTTTCTATAGGTCATTCATTTCTGTTTTTTATATGTCTCCTAATTGTTTTGAATACTGGACATTTTAAATAATCTTATGTGGTAATTCTGGAAATTAGAGTCCATCTTTCCCTAGAGTATGCAGTTATTGCTGTTAATTATTGTTTTATTGGTGTTATTTTTTGCTCCTTCAGTCATTTCTTGGTCTACTTCTATAAAGTTTGTATTTTTTATCAAATGCAGCTACTAAAATGTCTGTTTATTTGACCATTAATTGGACAGATAACACATTAAATGCCTTAAACCTGTAATTTTCCCATCCTTTGCCAAAGGGCTTTGTATGTTTGTTGAAACATATCTTCTAAGTCCTGACTATACCCTTAAATTCCTGCTTACTCAGATTCTTAAGGTCAGTGAGGAATGGGACAATAGGGTCTTCTTGTGTCATTCTTGGGGATACCTACAGCTTTCCATGTGGTTATGTTAGAAGGTTATGGCCTTCTAAGTTCCCAGGAATGTGCCAGAGATTTTTAAAATATGCTATGAACATGTCATTTGCCAGATTTTCTTTTTAAGGATTTTGGTCATCTTTTGCTATGTCTAGGTGTTATTGGTGCCTCAGGTAGTTGATATGTTAAACAATTGCTACTATTTTATTACAAATCCCCTAGAGATTGACCTACTTCCACAGAGTAAGCTTTGACTCAGGTCAAATAAAGAGAACTCTGAGAATTGAGCTGCTGAAGATGTATGTAGGAGTGCATGATGGATGGTGGAGAATGTTGTGATAAGTAGCCTACTTTCTGAAAGGTCAGAATCAGGCCAGACCAAGGACATGGATTACTGAAGGCAGTGTCCATTACTAGGCAGCAAAGATTGTTGTGTGTATGACTAGTCGCAAGGATTTTGGGAGGGGTGTTTTCAATAGATTTTGTTCAGAATGTTCCCCAAAACAGTTGGGGAATGTCCCAAAAAATAAGAACAGATAAGCTCCCTGGATGCTGTGTTCATAGGATGTAGAGATAAAATCCTTGTTTTGCCTAAGGCCGTTACTCATGAGAAAGTTGGGTGTTCCCTGTGTGAATAAGTCTGCTCTATTAGGCACTCAAGGCTGTTCTAACAAGACAGCGGTCCCCTGTTTACCCATATCCTCTTGTGTTTGGGTATTTCTTTCACTGCAAACTAGTGTGTAGGCATAACCCCCGACAATTGATGCCCAGTGTGAGGAGACTGGGACAGGCAGCTCACAGAACTTCTGAGGATGAAAGTGGAAACTGCACAGTGAATACATGGGTCTGAATTGAGTCAGCTTGAGCTTGGGGGACTTCCAGAACAGGGCATCATCATGGGGCAGCCTCTTTCCATGCCCCAGAGGCAATACATTAGGGTATTGCAACAGCTGTTAAAAGCATGTGGAGCTACAGCCTCAGAGGCTTAGCTAAAGGATCTTTTACAAACTATCATTATTCATAATCCATGGTTCCTGACAAAGGAATTTTGGATTTGGAGATTTGGGAGCAGGCAGGGAGGAATCTTAAATGGCACCATGAGCAAGAACAAAGGGTCTCTTTAACAGCATTAACTATATGGGCTCTTGTTCGTACAGCCTTAACTTCTCTCCATTTCAAAGAGGAGGAGGAGAATTTACCAGACAAGGACACCAAGAAAGACCATCTTTTGGAACCTACAGCTTCCTACCCCCCCTCCTCCTGTTTCTTACATAGATCTATTTCCTAAGAGGGTTACAAAATTACCTTTTCCACCTCCCCCTTCTGAAGAGGAACTCTCTACACAAATTACCTCTATAATGGGACAATGCCTACAGCAGGCAGCTTTACTCTTGTTATACTAGCTAAGTGATGTTCAAATTATGTAAATACCTAAATGTCTTTATGCCTGTACAAAAATATTTTAATGCTTTGTCCTGTTTTTAAATGAATATATATGTATAAACTAAATTTACCCCAAAAATTACCATGGCTTACTCAAGGCCAAATGTAAGGGAAAAATACATTTGTAGAGTCTGTTTTGTTCAACTGATGTTGCCATTGCATGACCTTGGTAAAAAACAGTTGAAAATGTGCACTCCAGCTGGGAGGATTGGCTATCATCCTGGAAAGAGGTGTACTTTGATAAAGATATCTAGGTCCCAGGAAGCTCCTCTTGTCCTTAACCAGTTCCCAGAGGACCAAACTGGGCCAAGTTATGTAAGCTAACAGGAATTTGGCCACTATTGTGTAAAAAATGACATAAAAAACTGTATGCAAGCAGTTAAAGATGTAGAAGAAGGAGAGAGGAGAATCTCATAAGAAAAAGAGAGCATCTCCTCAGAATCTTATCCAGGAAAAAAATGCTCAGCTATGAATTTTTACTAATGAGACTTCGAATACTGTCCCAAAATTGCTGTGAATTTTTACTAATGAAATTTCAAACGCTGCTTCCAAAACTTCCCAGCACTTCTCTTCAGGTGTTGGTGCCATCTTATCTGGTAATATAAATATGCTTTATTTTTGAAAACTTTTAATCACTTTCTTTTAAAATCTATTTTTATATCACTAAAGTTTGTGTTGTCAGTGAAAAAATTGGCAATGAGCAGGATTCGTATTTCAGCATGGCTTCATAGTGGTGAATGTCAATAAGACAAGCTTTAAAAAATTTGTGCAAAAAATATGGATTGTGCTCTTCTAAATATTGTAATGCTTTATTAGAACCATGTTTAATAGATTTGAAGTTGCCAGTTTCTTGTCCTTTTTGTATAAATAAGGCTATTTCAAATTTGAATGTTTTATCTCCTTAATTTTTACTTTCTACTGCCATAAAACATTTGGGAATTTATAATTCAATAACCCCTTTTCAAAATTTACTTAAGATGAGTAAGGGTCAAAAGCTGTGTAAAAATCAAAAGATGCCATCTCCAAAAAGGAGATGCATTCATTGTTACAGACATTAGTGAACAGTCTGTTCAGGAGTTGGAGAGACAATTAGCAATATCTGACACAAGAGCTCATGGCCTCCATCCAAGTAGCACTAAGAGATTAATAGTGGGCCATAAGCTTTGGATATCAATTAAGAGATGATGTCATTTTTGAAAAAGTCCTCTAAGCCCAAAGAAAAGAACCAAAAAATCCCAGGATGGGATGATTTACCTTACTCCTTGCTTGCAAGTTTTATATTCAGTTTTTCTTTACTTTTAAGTTAAAAAATCTGTCAACTTTGAAAACACTCCTGTCTTGATATGTCATTAATTCTTATTAAAAATTGTACTTTAATGTTTCAAATATGCATTGCCTAAAGCATTTTAAGCATTGAACATTATTCTAACAAATTTAATTTTTATGGTAATTGCATGTGGTGAAATGTTTGCTTGAAGTAATGACTTAAGTATGAAGGATATGAAGGATGAGTTTTTATTAAAAGGAAAAAGAATGTAGTTTTGTCTTAAGATAAAATAAATGTCTGTTATAGAATGAGAAAACTGTAAGACAGCCTGAATAGCTATAGTAAGTTGCCAAAAGTTTGTGGAAAAGAAAATTATGGTCAAACTTAAAGATTTAATGGGTCTATCTATAAAATTAAAAAAACCTTCAATATCAAATAATTTACTAATGCAAAACTAAAATTTAGTTTTCTCTCTGTTAACATGACAAAGTTTTCTTGGTCTGTTGGCCTGTTTTATTGAAAAGTTATAAAATTATTTTCTAAGTAATCAGTGTAAAAAACAAAAAAAATCTGTATTTTATGAAAATAACTTCTTGTACTTTATGTTAACTTTATCATGTCCCTGTTGTGTAAGAAAAATGAATCATCTCATTATTTGAAAAGGCTATGTTTTTTCCCTCAGCTTTAGCTAAAGAGACCAAATATTATTTCAAACCTAATAACTTTTAACATTTTTCTTTCTAAAAACCAAACTCTAAAAAGCATCCTTTTATTCCAAACAGCAACATAACATTTGTTCTTTAACTTTATGAAAATGAACTGCTAAAAACAAAGTTCATTTGATGCATTTTAAGTTGCATAAAAATCTTAAAGAATGTTATAAAAATTAAAACATTTTTAATCTGTCAATAATTAATATTTTTACATAATATTGAACAGTATAATAATTTATTTAACCAAATCTTCTCAGTTTTGCTTAGAAAAATAAAATAAAGCATCAAAATACCATGTAGTTCAGTAAATCAGTAATTTCCTCCTCAAATGATAAAAGTTTAAAAGCAGTATATCAGGAATTAATACAAGAAAAAGGAGGTAAATGTCATTTCTTTACTAATTCCTGGGTAGTGGCCTATAGTTAACTATTTAAATGCCTATCTAAAAACAAAATAATTGGGAAATACATTGAAGGGGATTATGGGGGAAAAGATTATGGGAAGAAATAATGGAAAATTGTTCAATGTACTAATGCATCTGTTTTTCATGTAGATGCCTACTCAACACTAAATTCACCCAAACATAAGTATAATACCACTGCAAATGCCTTGGCAAAAATTAATGTGAATACCATTACTAAAAAAAAAAAAAAATCTGCCCTTGCACAATAGGTGCATCAGCAATCTAAGCATTTAGGTGCACAAGCTATGCACAAGTGGGCATAAGCCAAAGGGATTAATTTACCTTTTTCTATTTTAAATCAAATTGAAAATCAAGGTAAAATTTGTAGAAAAAAAATGCTTTACAAACAATTCCAAAATAGTAACAAAAATGGCACAAAAAAACACTCCCTGCTCAAATATGGCAAATTATTCATCTCACCTGTATTCCCCATAACTCACAAGGACAAGCCATTGTTAAATATACTCATCTAACCATCAAGTCTCTCTTTAAAAAACAAAAAAGGGGGAAGTAAGGACCCCCAAGATCCTAATATAAGAATATCTGAAGCTTTATGCACCCTGAATTTTGTAAACCTTGACTCTACAAACACTTCTATAGTACAAAAACACTGTACCACCTTTAAACATATTTCAGAACCTCCACTATTGTGGAAAGATCCTCAAAGTAATTGCTGGCAAGGCCCATCCCTGCTAATAAAGTAGAGAGGAGGCTATGCTTGTGTTTCCTCCCCAGGAGGACCTGTGTGGATTCCAGCTTGGAACATCAAATAGTGGCATGACATGGGTAGCACCCAATCCAATTCTGGAACTGAAGAGAATGAATCTCAAGAAGCTTCAGCCATGGACCATGCAACTCCCCTGAACCCAAAAAGCATCTCTCCTGACATAGGGGTTGCTGAAGAAGATGACATGGCAAGCTGAGACTGTGTTACAGAATACAGGGGCCATGGTTGCACTGAGAATTTATTCTTGGCAATGGTTTCAATCACACATTGCAACTCTGTGGTGGTGTCAAAATCAGAATCCGAACACTAATGACTTGCCCTATGTTCCTTTGTCTGTGTCCATAACTACTACTTTTGCTGATGTCTGATCTTCTTCAAGAAAAAAAAAGGGAGAAGATGTAGGAGTGCGTGATGGATGGTAGAGAATGTTGTGATAAGGAGCCTGCTTTCTGAAAGGTCAGAATCAGGCCAGGCCAAGGACATGGATTACTGAAGGCAGTGTCCATGACTAGGCAGCGAATATTGTTTCATGTAAGACTAGTCTCAAGGATTTGGGGAGGAGTGTTTGCAATGAACTTTGTTCAGAATGTTCCCCAAAACAGTTGGGGAATATTCCCCAAATTAGGAACAGATAAGCTTCCTGGACTCTGTGTCCATAAGATATAGACATAAGATCATTGCTTGCCAAAGGCCGTTTCTCATAAGAAAATCGGACATTGACTGTGTGAATAAAAGTCTGCTCTCTTAAGCACTCAAGGCTGTTCTAACAAGAGAGCAGTCCCCTGTTCACCCATATCCTCTTGTGTT
Source organism: Myrmecophaga tridactyla (assembly GCA_004026745.1). Classification (NCBI taxonomy): domain Eukaryota; kingdom Metazoa; phylum Chordata; class Mammalia; order Pilosa; family Myrmecophagidae; genus Myrmecophaga; species Myrmecophaga tridactyla. The sequence continues at coordinate 27,236 of PVIY010015769.1, read as the reverse complement.
TGAGTATTTCTTTCACTGAAAGTGAGTGCATTGGCACAACCCCCACAGATGTAAAATAGTGACAACTCTCTGGGGATGGGGTTTTGGGGAACTTAAAAATTGTTCTGCTTCTTTCAGTAGCTGATGGACCATTGGTTTTCACAGCTACACTTCCACAGGGCTGAGGAGCTGAAGATACTCACAGGGCAAGTTAAAAATGCCACAAAGGTAGATGGTTTCCTAGATCTTACACCCAAAAAGCAAGCAATGAAAGAAGAAATAGAAAAATAGAATCTCTGCAAAACTGTATACATTTGTGCATTAAAGGGCTTTGTCAAGAAAGTAAAAAGACAGCCTACTCAATGGGAGAAAATATTTGGAAACCATATATCTGATGAGGATTTCATAACCAAAATATATAAAGAGATCCTACAACTCAACAAGAAAAAGACAAACAGCTCAATTAATAAATGGGCAAAAATAGATATCCCCTTTTTAGTTTATGGTGTATTAGAGTGGCTAGAGGGAAGTACCTGAAACTGTAGAGCTGTGTTCCAGTAGCCTTGATTCTAGAAGATGACTGTGTAATGATATAGCTTTTGCAATGTGACTGTGTGATTATGAAAACCTTGTGTCTGATGCTTCTTTTATCTATATGGACAGAAGAGTAAAAAATATGGATACGAAATAAACAAGTAGTAGTGGGAACAAAGGTTAAAATAAATTGAATAGATTGAAATACTAGTGATCAATGAGAGGGAGGCGTATGGGGTATGGCATGTATGAGTTTTGTCTTTTTACTGTTTTATTTCTTTTGCTAGAGAGATGCAAATGTTCAAAAAAATGATTATGGTGATGAATACACAACTATGTGATGATATTGTGAGCCACTGATTATACCCATGTCAAGAATGTTTGTATGTCAAGAATGTTCGTTTCTTTTTCTATTTGTTTGTTATTTACAATAAAAATATCTTTTAAAAAATGGGCAAAAGCCATAGATAGACACTTTTCCAAAGAAGAAATCTTAATGGCTCAAAAATATATAGAAAGATGCCCAGCTTCACTTCTTTTTAGGAAAATGCAAATAAAAACCACAATGAGATTCCATTTCACACCTACTAGAATGGCCAATATCAAAAAAAAAAAAAACAGAAAACTTCAAGTGCTGGAGAGGATGTGGATAAATAGGTACATTTATTCAGCATTGGTAAAATTGTGCAACCAGTCTGGAAGGCACTTTGGCAGTTCCTCAGGAATCTGAGTTTAGAATTGCCATATGGTCCTACAATCCCATTACTAGATATACACTTGGAAGGACTGAAAACAAGGACATGAGTAGAAATTTGCATACCAATATTTATAACAACATTATTTGCAATTGCCACAATATGGAAACTGTCCAAATGTCCATCAACTGATGATAATGGATAAACAAACTATGGTTATCCATATGATGGAATATTATGCAGATATAAGATGGAATGAAGTCATGATGTATGCAACTATGTGGATCAACCTGGAGGACATTATGTTGAGAAAAATTAGCCAGAAACAAAAGGACAAATAGTGTATGCTCTCACTAATATGAGCTAAATATATTGAGCAAACTTTGAGAGTTAAATGTGAGAGTATAGGTTATCAAGAGATAGAAGGAAGGGAGAGATTGCATAATTGATGCTTTAAGGTGTACCGAATCTTTAATATGGTTGATTGTAAAGGTTCAGAAGTGGTTACTACACTACTGAATACTGTGTTATGGTAGCACAATATTGTAAGTATAAAGAACAATGTTGAGTGTGACATGGAGCCCAGGATGGTAAAGAGGGCTTGTAATTTTGCATAGCTTAATGTAATACCTGGATACACCCCAGAGTATGTTGAGCAGATAATTGAAAAGTATTGGCAAAGTATCTTGAAGGACAGGTGAAAAATATGGAACTATTGAGCTTTATCACTGGGGAAATCCCTGATACTGCCTCAAACATTGAGGACTCACAAGTCAATAGGTCAAGCCCTTGATCTTGAGATTTGCTCATGTGAAGCTTATTTATGTAGTGGAAAAGCTAAGCCTACCTATAATTATGCCCAAGAATTACTTCCAGAGGACCTCTTCTGTTGCTTAGATGTGGCCTCTGTCTCTCTAAGCCCAATTCTGCAAGTAAAATCATTACCCTCCCCCATACATGGGACATAGCATCTAGGGGTGAAAGTCTCCCTGGCAATGTGGGTTATGACTCAAAGGGATTAGCCTGGCCCTGGCACCATGGGATAACAATGCTTTCCTGACCAAAAGAGGGAAATGAATTGTAACAAATAAGGTATCAGTGGCTGAGAGAGTTCAAATTGAGTCTAGAAACTAATCTGAAGACTACAATTATGCAAGCTTCAGCTAGATATTGCTATTTACCATGTGTTCTAGTTTGCTAGTTGCTGGAATCCAACACACCAGAAATGGACTGGCTTTTAATAAAAGGGGATTTATTTAGTTAAAAGTCTTTAGTTCTTCAGAGGAAAGGCAGCTAACTTTCAACTGAGGTTCTTTCTTACACAGGAAGGCACAGGGTGAACTCTGCTGGCCTTCTTTCCAGGCCTTTGGGTTCCGACAACTTTCCCTGGGGTGATTCCCTTCTGCATCTCCAAAGGCCTGGGCTGAGCTTCAAGTGCTGAGATGAGGTATGCTGAGATGCTTGGGCTGTGCTATGGTGAGCTCTTTCATTTAAGCATCCAGCCAATTAAATCAAATATCATTCATAGCAGCAGGCACATTTCCTAGCTGACTGCAGATGTAATCAGCAACAGATGAGGTTCATATGCCATTGACTCATGTCGACAGCAATAGAACTAGGCACATTCACCTGGCCAAATTGACACCTGAATCTAACTACCACACCATGGTTTGCCAACCCCCAACCAAAACCATTCATGTCAACCCTGAAGAACACCTAGGCCTTTATCTGAGATTCTACGAAAGTTTCATGCACTATGATTACTTTCCAGAAACATAAAACCTCCATATGTTTTCATACACTAGGTAAGTCCTGAAACTCAGAAGGACCAAGCTCTCCAAGGGCATCAACTAGTTCCATAGCCTCATGGACAACCCTTTCCAATGTGAAAAAAGTTAGAATGGTCATAGCCCAAATACCCCTAAAGATTGGGAGAAGGATCAAAGGAGAAGGAGGAGTTAAAACAGAGAATATAGGATATAACAAATGAGTATGACTGCCGAGTCATCATACTGATAATTTCTTCTAGTCTCTAGTGTCTTGGAGCAGCTAGAAGGAAACCTAATACTGTGGTACTATATCCCATAGCAAACTCTGAAATCTGATCTACAACTACTTATTACAATGTACTTTGAAATTTATTGCTTTTTGGTATAAATGCTGTATTCCACAATTTTAAAATGTTTTTTAAAAAAAGCTGGGTGAGAGTACTGTTGAAAGAGGAAGGTTAGGATTGTGTATGTCACCGTCAGGAAAGCTAGAGGATAAATCTGGGACTGCATAACTTAGCAAAACCTAGCATGGGTGATAATGGTGGCTCAATTTATAAATATAAGAAATTTTTTACATGAATTAGAACAATAATGGAGTATGTATGGGAAAATACAATTAATGCCAACTAAAATCTATAGTTAACAGTAATATTGTAATATTCTTCCATTAATTGTAACAAAGGCAATATATCAAAGCTAAACATCAATAATGGTGACATAGGGAGTGATAAGGCATTTTTTTTCTTTCTTTTAGGAATAAATGGGAATGTTCTCATAAAAATTTTGGTGGTGAATGCATAGCTATATGATGATATCAGGAGCCATTGATTGTATATTCAGAATGAATTGTATGGTGTGTGAATAAAACTTTTAAAATATCAATTGACAAAAAAAATGCCACAGAGTTTTCTGTTCTTACCATGATTCAGCTATTTTCCTTGAATAAATCGTCCTTATATTATTGTAAGCCTTTGATTAATTGCTTAAGTTTTAAAAATTTGATTTTCACCATTTTTTCCAGTATTCTTTTTGTTTTTACAGAGGACAGGATTTTAAGAGATCCATAACTCTGCCATTTTGAAAGTTGATCCCACTAACAAAATTTAAGAGCTACTTTATTAGGACCTTTGACAACTGACTTTTACTTTTGTTCAGATTTGCAGAACATTGTGTCTTCTATAGTAGAGTATTAAATTATTCTACTATTCCTTTACATTGTGGAAGAAAAGTATTTTAGCAACTGAATATTTGGGAATATAAAAAATATCCAACTGTTTCATTCAAAGTATGTGCTAATTTAATTTTCATTGTGAGGAAAGTATTGCTGCCTCCATAGATAGCATAGCTCATACTAAGGCATGGAATATAATATCATGATAATGTTGGCAGTAATATTTCCCATTTTGACCTTTCTCCTAATTACTCACTCAACTATTCTTCCCTTCTGTGCATTGGCCAATGAGGCTAATTTCATTCAAGGCCGTGAGGTATGCTATATTTACTTCTGTTTCAAATGAGATAGACAGATACAGATTGTTTATTATGCCCTATTGAGGTCTGAATGACATATTGCAAATACAATGATTATGCATTCAGCATTCTTCAGATCAGATACCAGGAGGTTAGAAAGAACTCCATTCCCAAATTCATTTCCGCTTGTATCTCTTCCCAGGAAATTTCAATTTAGTATTTTTGAAACTAACCTGAGTAAGGGATCTCTGAGTGATCTTGTCCACCCCTATATTTTTTAATGCTAATTTGCTATGTAATGACCAACAGGAATGGTCATTACATTTTCAAATGATGCCTGTAGTGGTATAGATGATTTTTTTTCCTTTGTCTATTCACAGAATCTGGGTACTTTGGCATCTGTGGTAACAAGAGGGGAACACTCCCTAGCCTATAGCAAACAGATTTTTGTGCTTGGATTTTTTGTCTATTCACAGAATCTGGGTACTTTGGCATCTGTGGTAACAAGAGGGGAACACTCCCTAGCCTATAGCAAACAGATTTTTGTGCTTGGATTTTTTATCTCTTGCTCTCTAGGTCCTTCATTCATTTGCTCCAAGTTTGCCTTTGGTTAAATGGAGAGCAAGGAAATAGCATTCATTAGAGCTTGCTTAATGAAAGGAAAACTGACCCAAGAATGTTACTCTTCTTTGAATTACATTTAAATTAACTTAAAAATAATGTTGAAATGTAAAATTTAAATAGCACAAGTGTCAAAGATATGATGCAGCACAAAATTTTGTAATTTGGAGAATTATTTAACTCCCTAATAATCCCCTCAGCTGCATCAAAAGGGCAATGATTGGGGAGTGCAAGGGTAATTCAGTGATAGAATTTGTGCCTGCCATATGGGAGACCCATGTTCAATTCCTGCCTGTGCATTACCTCCCCCCCCCAAAAAAAAATAGTGCTGTAGTAATGGGATAGTCATATGGAAAATGAATTAAATGTGATCCCCACCATACAGCAACAAGATAACAAAAAGGGCAATGTTAGGGAAATCTCAACTTTTTTGTTATTTATAATGGGATATACTATAATGCTAGGGGGTTGATACGTTAAGTGTACAATGTTTCAAACAGTGTGCATTTCACTATGAGCAAAAATCTTGCAAAGAAATCAATTTTTGTAGCTCCCCATCAAAACAATATCATTTAAATACCACCAGTTTTGGTTATTGCCTCAACAGAGTAAGTGAATATAGGCTTTGTTAACTAACAAAAATTCTTAACCCTGCAGTAATTCTCAAAGATTGGTAACATCATGCCCATCTGGGGGGATTAACAGTTGTGGTCGTGTTTTCCATTTTCCAATAACTAGGATACCACACTGCCATTTAATGAATGTTTGTCAGAAGTGCCAAAGAGTCCTGCATTACAAAAACTTGCCCCATCCAAAATTCCAATATGGCCACCTTACTCAAATATTCCCTCTTTAAAGACCATTCAAACTGAAGCTTCAAACCTCACATATCTTTATTGTGCACAGTTCATTCCAATCCCAGTTGCATATTTATGTCAAGCAAAATAAATCATATCACCTATGGAGTCATCTTTCTAAAGAAGAGATTTAGGGCTATCCATTTTCTGTATATACTTTTGGATTTCCTCTTTGACCTCAAGCACTTCCTTCACTAGTGTCTTTATTCCAAGCACAATGAGAACTCTCCTCCAAAATATCTGGTGTGAAGGATAGCTTTTGGCCAAGACGGTGGCTTAGCGAGGTGTAGGATTTAGTTTATCTTTCAGAGCAGGTACTAAATAGCCAGGAACAGTACAGAACAACTTCAGGGGTCACATCAGTGAATGCACCCACAGCATAACCCACTCTGGACCAGCTGGACTGGCTGCAAGCCCACCCAGAACCATGAGTTCCCCAAGCCATGGGGGCCAGCACCACTCCCCAACAGGCTGCTTCCCAGAGGGGAAAGGAAAGGGTCTTTACTAGCAGCAGGGGCTGAGCACAACTAACCTCCAATTGTGGAATTAATTCACAAATTTTGACTACTAAAAATAGGCCCATAGCTCAGCTGAACCTCCAGTCAAAGTGGAGTTTGCTGATTTTAGCCCCGGTGCAGAGAGGGCAGGGCTGAGAAAAAAAGAAAAAAGAAAAAAAGAAACAGAGGTTTTATGGATCAGATAGCACATAATACTTGAAAGGGCCTAGGCCCTGAAGGAAAGGAGGTGGTACATAGGATCTGAAGTTACACAAAACAACATACCAACTTAAGCTCTTGATTGGCAAACTCGAGGAATGGGAGTCCTGCTCTAAAAAGGATTTTTCTCTTTCTTTAATGTGGCTGTGTTGCCATGGCTTGACTGCCTTTGGATAGAGCTGAAAGACTTCTCAGGCTCCAACTGCCCCAGAAAGGGCAGCATTAATCTTGTTTGAGAGCCTGTCTGGAACCTGTGCCTTCCCCAGGAGAGGGGTGGGGCCCTGCTCAGGTGAATTCCCTCCCTCAAGGAATTCAGACCCCAGGGTCTGGAAAAGTGAAATGATTAAAGCCAGCCTACAATCTCTCTTCTGTCTCAAACATGCCTCCAGCAGGGAGAGTCTGCTGAAGTTAAAGGTACCACATCACCTTATGCTGCTGGGACCCACAGGCAGAAAAGCACCACATACTGGGAAGGGTAGGAAAAATGCAGAGTCCAGAGACTTCATAGGAAAGTCTATCAATCTGCTGGGTCTCACACTCAGGAAAAACTGATGCAGGTGACCCTTTTTTCCTGAGAGGAGGCCTGTTTGGTCTGGGAAAATCTGGCTGGGGTCTATAATACCTAAGAAGACCCTCCTAAGGGGGGGGAACACCATAAAGGCAGGGCAAGAAGCAAGAAAACAAGACCTGAAAAATTCTGATCTGTTAAACAAAATCTAAGCTAGGAGTCCAGAATAAGCTGAACTGAATGTCAAAGAACAGATAAAAAATGAAGTCATCCAGGAAGAAAATCCTAGGTAAAAGAAGTGAAAACAATCTCCAGAATAAACTAATTAAGGTAATCAGATGCTTAGACACCAGCAAAAAGTAACAAATCACACTAGGATAATTGAAGATATGGCCCAGTCAAAGGAACAAACCAACAATTCAAATGAGGTACAGGAGTTGAAACAATTAATTCAGAATATTTGAATAGACATTGAAAACCTCATCAAAAACCAAATCAGTGAATTAAGGGAGGATAAAAAGAAGGGGAGGGATTAACAAAAAGAAGAAATCAAAGGTCTGAAAAAACAAATCACAGAACTCATGGGAATGAATGCCACAGTAGACGAGATGAAAAAACAATGTGAAACATACAATGTCAAATTTCAAGAGGCAAATGTTTTTGTTTGTTTGTTGTTAATTTTTTTTAATTAATAAATAAAAATAAAAAAATTTCAAGAGGCAGAAGATAAGATTAGTGAACTGGAGGATGGAACATCAGAAATCCAATAAGCAAAAGAAAATATTGGGAAAAGAATGGAAAAATATGAGCAGGTACTCATGGAATTGAATGAGAGCATGAAGCACATGAATATACATGCCATGGGTGTCCCAGAAGTAGAAGAGAAGGGAAAAGGAGGAGAAAAACTAATGGAGGAAATTATCACTGAAAATTTCCCAACTCTTATGAAAGACTTAAAATTACAGATCCAAGAAGTGCAGCATACCTCAAACAGAATAGATCCAAATAGATGTACTCCTAGATGCTTATTAATCAGAATGTCAGATGTCATGTACAAGGGAAGCCCAATAAGACTATGCATAGATTTCTCAGCAGAAACCATGGAGATGATAAGACAGTGGATGATATATTTAAATTACTAAAAGAGAAAAACTGACAACCAAGAATTCCATATCCAGCAAAAATTGTCCTTAAAAAATAAGGAAGAAATTAAAACATTTTCAGGCAAAATATCACTGAGGGAATTTGTCACCAAGACACTGACTCTGCAAGAAATACCAAAGGGAGCACTACACACAAATATGAAAAGACAGGAGAGAGAGAGGTGTGGAGAAGACTGTAGAAATGAAGATTATCAGAAAAGCTAAAAAGAGGAAAAACTAGATATGACATATAAAATCCAAAAGGCAAAATGGCAGAAGAAAGTACTACCCATACAGTAATAATGGTAAATGTTAATGGATTAAACACCCCAATCAAAAGACCGATTGGGAAAATGGATTTAAAAACAGGACCCAACTCTATGCTGTCTACAGGAAATACAACTTACACCCAAGGATAAACACAGGTTGAAAGTGAAAGGATGGGAAAAGATATTTCATGCAAATAACAATCAGAAAAGAGCAGGAGTAGCTATACTAATATCCAACAAATTAGACTTCAAATGTAAAACAGTTAAAAGAGACAAAGAAGGACAATATGTATTAATAAAAGGAAAAATTTAACAAGAAGACATAACAACCATAAATATTTTTGGACTGAGCCACAATGCTCCAAAATACATGATGCAAACACTGAAAAGAGAAATGGACACATCTACTATAATAGATGGAGAGTTCAATTCCCCACTCTCATCAATGGACAGAACATCTACACAGGGAATCAATAAAAAAACAGAGTATTTGAATAGTACAATAAATGAGCTAGACTTAACAGACATTTATAGAACATTACACCACACAACAGCAGGATACACCTTTTTCTCAAGTGCTCATGGATCATTCTCAAAGATAGACCATACGCTGGGTCACAAAGCAAGTCTCAATAAATTTAAAAAGATTTAACTCATAGAAAACACTTTCTCAGGTCATAAAGGAATGAAGTTGGAAATCAATAATAGGCAGAGTGCCAGAAAATTCACAAATATATGGAGGCTCAACAACACACTTTTAAACAACCAGTGGGTCAAGGAAGAAGTTACAGGAGAAATCAGTAAATATCTCAAGGCAAATGAAAATGAAAACACAACATATCAAAATTTATGGGATGCAGCAAAGGCAGTGCTAAGAGGAAAATTTATTGCCCTAAATTCCAATATCAAAAATCAGAAAGAGCAAAAATCGAAGAGTTAACTATTCTTATGGAAGAACAAGAGAAAGAACAGCAAATTAACTCCAAAGCAAGCAAAAGGAAAGAAATAATGAAGATTATAGCAGAAATAAATGAAATTGAGAACATGAAAACAATTGAGAAAATCAACAAAACCAGATGCTGGTTCTATGAGAAAATCAATAAGATTGATGGACTCTTAGTGAGGTTGACAAAAAGAAGAGAGAGGATGCAAATAAATGAAATCAGAAATGGAAAGGGAGACATAACCACTGACCCCAAAGAAATAAAGGAAGTAATGAGAGGATACTATGAACAACTTTATACTAATGAACTCAACAATGTACATGAAATGGACGACTTCCTAGAAAGGCATGAACAACCAACACTGACTTAAGAAGAAATAGACAACTTCAACAAATGAATCACAAGTAAAGAAGCTAAATCAGTCATTAAGAAGCTCCCCAAAAAGAAAAGTCCAGGACCAGATGGCTTTACATGTGAATTCTACCAAGCATTCAAGAAAGAATTAGTACCAGTCCTGCTCAAACTCTTCAAAAAAAATGAAGAGGAGGGAAAGCTACCTAACTCATTCTACAAAGCCAACATCACCCTCATACCAAAGCCAGACAAAGACATTACAAAAAAAGAAAATTATAGACCAACCTTTCTAATGAATACAGATGCAAAAATCCTCAACAAAATTCTAGCAAATCAAATCCATCAGCACATTAAAAGAATTATACACCATGACCAAGTAGGATTCATCCCAGGTATGCAGTGATGGTGCAAAACAAGAAAATCAATTAATGTAAAACACCATAGCAATTAATCAAAGCAGAAAAACCACATGATCATCTCGATTGATGCAGAAAAAGAATTTGACAAAATTCAACATCCTTTCCTGTTGAAAACTCTTCAAAGAATCACAATAGAAGGGACCATCCTCAAAATTATAAAGGGAATATATGAAAAACCCACAGCTAATATCATTCTCAATGGGGAAAACCTGAAAACTTTTCCCCTAAGATCAGGAACAAGACAAGGATGTCCATTATCACCACTGTTATTCAACATTGTGTTGTAAGTTCTAGCCAGAACAGTTAGACAAGAAAAAGAAATGTAAGGCATCAAAATTGGAAAGGAAGAAGTAAAATTCTCACTGTTTGCAGATGATATAGTACTATATGTGGAAAACCCCTGAACACCCACAGCAAAACTACTAGAGCTAATAAATGAGTACAGCTAAGTGGAAGGTTACAAGACCAACACTCAAAAATCTGTAGTGTTTCTATACACTAGTAATGAACAATCTGAGGGGGAATTCAAGAAAAAAATTCCATTTACAACTGCAACCAAAAGAATAAAATATTTAGGAATAAAGTTAACTAGGGATACAAAAGACATATACAAAGTAAACTATCAGAAATTGTCAACAAAAATCATGGAAGACCTAAATGAATGGCATGGCATACCTGGTCATGAATAGGAAGACTAAATAAAGTTAAGATGTCAATTCCACCTAAATTGATTTACAGATTCAATGCAATACCAATGAAAATCCCCAAAACTTACTTTTCAGAAATAGAAAAATCAATAACAAAATTTATCTGGAAGGGCAAGGTGCCCTGAATAGCTAAATGTACACTGAGAAAGAAAAATGAAGTCAGAGGTCTCACACTACCTGACTTGATGGCATATCACGAAGCTACAGTGGTCAAAAAAGCATGGTACTGGCATAAAGATATATATGCTGACCAATAGAATTGAGTAGAGTGTTCAGATATAGACCCTCTCATCGATGGACAATTGATCTTTGATAAGGCACTCAAACCAACTCACCTGAGTCAGAACAAGCTCTTCAATAAATGGTGGCTAGAGAACTGGACATCCGTATGCAAAAGAATGAAAGAGCATCCATATCTCACACCTTATGCAAAAATTAACTCAAAATGGATCAAACACCTAACATTAGATCTAAGGCCATGAAACTGTTAGAAGAAAATATAGGGAAATATCTTATAAATCTTATAATAGGAGGCAATTTTGTAGACCTTACACCCACAGCACAAGCATTGAAGAAATAAATAAATAAATGGGAACTCCTCAAAATTAAACACTTTTGTGCATCAAAGAACTTCTTCAGGAAAGTAAAAAGACAGCCTACACAATGGGAGACAATATTTGAAATGATATATCAGATAAAGGTCTAGTATCCAGAATATATAAAGAGATAATTCAACTCAACAACTAAAAGACAGACAACCCAATTACAAAATGGGCTAAAGACTTGAACAGACACTTCTCAGAAGAGGAAATAGAAATGGCCAAAAGGCACATGAAAAGATGCTCAGCTTCCCTGGCTATTTGGGAATTGCAAATCAAAACCAGAATGAGATATCATCTCACATCCACCAGAATGACCAATATCAATAAAACAGAAAATGCCAAGTGCTGGAGAGGATGTGGAGAAAGAGGCACACTTATCCACTGTTTTTGGGAATGTCAAATGGTACAACCTCTGTGGAAGGCAGTTTGGTGGTTCCTCAGGAAGCTATGTATAGAATTGCCAAATGACCCAGAAGTACCATTGCTAGGTATCTACTCACAGGATATGAGGGCAAGTACACAAACAGACATTTGCATGCCAATGTTTATAGCAGCATTATTTACAACTGCCAAGAGATGGAAACAACCCAAATATCCATCAACAGATGAGTGGCTAAACAAGCTGTGGTATATACATACAATGCAATATTATGCAGCTTTAAGACAGAATAAAGTTATGAAGTATGTACCAACATGGATGGGCCTTAAGGACATTATACTGAGTGAGATTAGCCAGAAAGAAAAGGACAAATACCATATGGTCTCACTGATATGAACTGACATTAGTGAATGGACTTGGAGAATTTCAGTTGGTAACAGAGACCATCAGGAGATAGACATAGGGTAAGATACTGGGTAACTGGAGCTGAAGGGATGCAGATTTTGCAACAAGACTGATCAAGACTGATTGTAAATATTCAGAAATGGATAGCACAATACTACCTAACTGTAATACAATAATGTTAAAACACTGAATGAAGCTGCATGTGAGAATGATAGAGAGAGGAGGGCTGGGGACATAAATGAAATCAGAAAGAAAGATAGATGTTAAAGATTGAGATGCTATAATCTAGGAATGCCTAGAGTGTATAATGATAGTGACTAAATGTACAAATTTAAAAATGTTTTTGCATGAGGAAGAACAAAGGAATGTCAATACCGCAGTGTGTTGAAAATAGACAGTCATTAATATTTTAAAATTTTAACTTATGTGTGAGACTAAAGCAAAAAATGTTTATTTGGTACAAAATTTATATTTTGACTAGTGCAGTTCCTAATATATCTTATGTGGACAGCTTAATTGAACACCATAAGTACATGGAACCTTGAGTAGGTCATAAGATTTTGTAAGTTTGTCCAGAGTGATGCCCCAATAAACCCCAGAATGATTTGAACAGTGAATAAAACAGTATTTGTAAAGTTTCCTTGGGGGAATGATGAGAAAGGGGAAAATTCAACCTCCCCAGGTTGAATTCCTGATATTCTCAGAAGCAGTGTGGATAACCAAAGTTATAGGCTCAGCCCCCAGTCTTGGGGTTTGTTCATATGAAATTTAACCCCACAAAGGATAGGTCAAGCCTACTTAAAATTAGGCCTAAGAGTCACCCCTAAGAGAGCCTCTTTTGTTGCTCAAATGTGGCCTCACTCTCCAGCCAACACAATAAACAAACTCACCACCCTCCCCCTGTCTTCGTGGGACATGACTCCCTGGGGTGTGAACCTTCCTGGCAACATGGGACAGAAATCCTAGAATGAGCTGGGACTCAGCATCAAGGAATTGAGAAAACCTCAACCAAAAGGGTAAAGAGCGAAATGAGACAAAATAAAGTGTCAATGCCTGAGAGATTCCACACAGAATTGAGAGATTATCCTGGAGTTTATTCTTACACATTAAATAGACATCACCGTTTTAGTTAAGGTGTAACAGAGAGGCTGGAAGGAACTGCCTGAAAATGTAGACCTGTGTTCCTGTAGCCATGTTTCCTAAAGATGATTGTATAATGATATCGCTTTTGCAATGCGACTGTATGATTGTGAAAACCTTGTGTCTGATACTCCTTTTTATCTACTTATCATCAAACAAGTAAAACATATGGATTAAAAATAAATAAATAATAGGGGAAACAAATGTTAAAATAAATTTAGCAGTTTGAAATGCTAGTGATCAATGAAAGGGAGGGGTAACGGGTATGGCATGTATGAATTTTTTTCTGTTTTCTTTTTATTTCTCTTTCTGAGTTGATGCAAATGTTATAAAAAATGATCATGATCATGAATATGCAACTATGTGATGATATTGTGAATTACTGATATCATCAGTATGATCAAAAGTTAAGAATGTTTGTGTTAATGTTCTAAGAAATGATGAATATGCAACTAAGTGATAATATTGTGAATTACTGATTATGTATGTTGATGTTTTATTTGGTTTCTTAATTTTTTAATTAATGAATAAATTTTAAAAAGAATGTTTGTGTTTGTTTTTATATTTTTAAAAAATTTTAAAAATTAATTTAAAAAATCTGGTGAATGAAATTTTCTGCATCTCAGTACACTTGTATTCTCCAGAGCAATTAATACAGTTCTGAGACAACAGCTGATGCACTGAAATAACACATCTTTGACTCATTTGGAAATGATAAAAAAAAGTACATCTTTGGTGAATTCAAGGCATGTACAAGTGATTTTGAGTCACAGTCATGTCACTGCCCTTATGGTGCCAAGGTGATACTTTCTCCCCTGGAGCCTTGAATGACTCAGAACTAAGTCATGTTCCTTGGAGAAAAGGAAAAATGTCCTTCCTTCTGTCATCCATATCCTGAAACAGTGCTACTCATTTCTTGATATTTCACAGTCTCCCTAGTAAACAGCTCCGTGAGCTGTTGCCTGAACACTGTTTCTCTATAAGACTTAAATACTAGCTCATATGACAAGGTCAAGGAACAAATTTTTGCCACAAATATTATATTATGTCCATCTCCCCCTTCTTTCATTCATTATGACACACAGACCCAGACACAGACACATGCATATACTCATAGATACACATAAACAAAATACACACTTAAAAACATAACCACCCCTCATAACTTTGTGCAAGTCATCTCTGTGAAAACTTGCTCACCAGTTCACTATCAGGTAAACTAAGATATATCTGAATCCCAGAATAAGTGAAAGTTGGGTCCTCCATTATAGATTCATAAGGATTTATGTGTTTTTTTAAGCCTCTTATACCCAATGTATAGGCTCTCCATTTGTTCATTAACTAGCTATGGATTTTGAGCCAGACTCCTTGTCCTAAATCCAAGTTTTCTTATGTGAAAATTAGGAGAAAAGAGAAAAACTAGATGTTACATTATCTTCTTTGCAGCTGTTTCATTGTTCTATGATTTTAAGAGCAGAAACAAAGATGTATTTCTAACACAAATTTAAATTTGATCCTCTATTCCCTGATAAGAATTTAAATATTATATTGTTTAGCCAAATAATCATCAAGATTTTATGAGGCATTTAGTATTCAATTAATAGGCACTTAAGAAATTCAAATTGAAAGAAATGGGTTTATCTTATATGTCTCAGATATAAACTGGAAAATAATTTCTCAGTGCCCTTCTGTTATTAAACGTTTATAGGCTTTAATTTTTTTATTAACTTATTCTTTCTGAACTAGCAATAGTCAGTGGTAATGTAATTACAAGGAGATATTTTCAAGAGAGATGTAAATAATAAAATGTATAAGAAATTTGGAATAAAAATGAAAATCTTAATGAAAATATTTTGGAATTGTGCTTTAGTCCCAAACTTTTCAAACATTTAGAATATTAATCATCTGTTTTTTGTAAGTGATTTGGCATGAATTTTTCTTTTGCTTTAGTTTGGTTAGCTAAAACAAAAGAATAAAAAAAAACAAAAATTAAAGAGATAATTTATTTCATTGTGTATTTTATAGCAATATTTTTCTTCCATCATTTAATTGTGTTCTGTATGGTACTATTTGGTGTTTTTTGTGATGATACATTATTAAAAAAACAACAACTATATTACCATTTATGAGTAAGCTCATTTTGTGCCAGGAAGAACTGGAAATAAATAGGTTTTTGAGCTAGACAAACCATATTTCAAATCTCAGATCTATGTGACTTGATCCAAGTCATTTAATCTCTGTGTATCTTGGTTTCCTAAAATGAAACATGGGAATAATATTAGTACCTGCACCCTAGGATTTATTATTTAAAATGCATTAGCAGCATTTAAGCTACTGATTCTTAGCACACAGTAGGAATAAACAATAAATATTAGAGTTACCCAAAGCACAACCAAATTACCAACATGTATGTTTATAAACACACACAATAAAATATAAATTCTTCATAATAGCACTTTCTCCCTTCTACCAGTTTTCAATGAATTTCCTGGTGATGGGAATCATTGTTTTGGTCTGACAAAAATAATTACACTCCCCAATATTTGTTATCGACCTTATGTAGAGTAATAGGTTAAACAAAATCCCCCATCAACTTTCCCCAAGGTCAAATAGTAGCAACAATAAATTTTGCAGTAGAATTATTTGCTTCTTCAACAGATATTGAACACCTATCATGAGCTAGCTATTCTGTGAAGTACTAGGAATATAAAAATGAAAGATCAAAACATAAAGATGAAAATCCTCTCAAGGTTTAGTAGGGAGATAAATAATCTAAGAAGATGATTACAATAGAGATCATCAAGTACTTTGACAGAAGTAAATGAAGAGCACTTATTGTAAGAGGAATAAGTGAAGGGTATTGCTTTTTTAGAACATAGTAAAAATTTTCTGGAAGTGGAGACACCTGAGCTAAGTCTCAGGCTGAATAGGACTTTACACACCTCAAAAAAA
Organism: Myrmecophaga tridactyla; assembly: GCA_004026745.1. Taxonomy (NCBI): domain Eukaryota; kingdom Metazoa; phylum Chordata; class Mammalia; order Pilosa; family Myrmecophagidae; genus Myrmecophaga; species Myrmecophaga tridactyla. The sequence goes on along the minus strand of PVIY010015769.1, from coordinate 10,771 downwards.
TCCAAGAGATTGAAATAATGAAGTGAATTCTGGGGATTTCACAAGGTTCTTTGTGGCTGAATGAAGTATGTGAAACATTGGCGGAATGTGAAGAGATGAAAATGGAGGTGTAAACAGATGTAGGTTCTTGGTGCCTTCTATATCACAGTCCAAAGTTCTTAGTTTATCCAGAAGGTAGTGGAAAAAACATTGAACGATTTTGATCAGGAAATAACATGATCAAATAAGTATTTTAGAAAAAAAATTCTGGCAGTGGTTAAGATTAATTGGGAAAAGGGTTGGATTGCCTGAAGGTACCCTGGGTAGAAAGCTATTGGGACCAATTTAGGAAGAAATAAGTGTATGAAATAAAATATTGGCAAGTGTAAAGGAGAAGTACAATATTATAAAATAAGAAAAAAATCAACAGTTATTATGACCTGTTGGATATGAAGAGTGCTAGCAAAAGAAAGGAGTTCTCATTCATGCTCTTGGGACGATGGCAGTCTATTCATCATGTTAAAAACTTAGGGGGGTTGACAATTATGGCATGGTGTATGTAGAGAGTAGAAGAAATGGATGTGAGCTACCTTTATGATAGATAGCTATAGACCTAGACCAGAAAAAAATACATGGAAGTCATTATCAAATTAGAGGCAGTTTAAAACCATAGGGTTAGGGGGTGCATGGGTAGTTCAGTGGTAGAATTCTCACATGTCATGCTGGAGACCCAGGTTCCATTCCCTACCAATGTACTTCCAAAAAGTTTCAACAAATTGTGCTGCAATAATGGGATAGTTACATGGAAAAAGAATAAAACGTGACCCCCACCATACAGCATTTATGAAAAACAAACAACAACCATAGGATTAGAAGAAATCAGTGTGTTGCTCAGAGTACTGTTTTCAATATGATGTCTTCACACATCACAAATACCTAGAGGGTACTTCATAGCAATGCTGTATCTCTGACACACTGAATTAGAATATTCAGCAATGGCACCTGAAATTATATATTTTAAAATGAGGATTCTTCACAAAATAAATTTGAAAACTGCAGATTTATATTAAGAAGAAAAGATGGGTCAGGATTCAAAGCATGGCGTGATAACCAGTATACAAATTTACCCCCATAAATATTATTTTCTGGAATGCTTTGTATAGTCCCTGTGACAGCTTGAAAATATTATGTACCCCAGAAAAGCCATATCTTTTTCCTGATCCAATCTTGTGGTGGCAACCTAATCCTGATTCAATATTGTGAGATGGAAACTTTTGAATAGATCATCTCCACAGAGATGTGGTAAACACAAGTGTAGGTATGACATTTTGTTAGATGTAGATGTGACTTCACCCATTCAGGGAGCAACTTGATTAGTTTACTAAAGTCCTTTAGAAGAGGAAATATTTTTGGAGAAAGCTCAGATGCAGATGCAGATGCTTTGAGAACAGTTGCTTCAGATTTACAGAGACACAGATGTTTGGAGATGCTTGGAGTGCCAACAGAGAGATGCCTAGACATGGGCAGAGCCCAGCAGACATTTTCATATGCCTTCCCATGAGATGCTAAGTAAACCAGATCCCAGAGTTGTGTCCCAGAGAAGCTAAGTGAAGGCCTAAAGATACTTAGAGAGGAAACAACCAGCATCAGAAGCTGGAAGCAATGGAACCAGGAACATAGGTCATATTCCTTCCCAGATCAGCCTTCCTTGAACCAAGATATCTTTCTTTGGATGCCTTAGTTAGGACATATTTAGGGCTTTAGAAATATACACTTGCAACATATTAAATTCCCTTAAAAAAACATTCCATTTCTGATATGTTGCTTTTTCATGGAAAAAGCAAACTAGTACAGTCCTTACCCTCATTTGACAACAGTTGGTCTCTGTCACCAATAAGATAAGGCACAAGTGATGGTACATGGTACGTCACTCCTGACATTAGGTTAGATTAAGAAAAGATAGGCTAATGCCTTGGGGATTCAAAGCCAGCTGCCATGTTATGAGATCAGTAAGGCATCCTACAGAGAGGTTTATATGGTGGGTAACTAAGACCCACAGGGTCTGAAGAACTGACGCTTTCCAACAATCACATGAGTTAGCAAGAAAACTTGGAGGAATATATTTCAGCCCCAGTCAAGACTTCACAGGATGCAATCCTCACTTATGCCTTCACAGCAACCTCAGGAGAAATGCTGAGCTGGAACCACCTAGCTAAGCCACTCCCAGATTCCTGTGAAAATGGAAGAAAATAAATGTTTGTTGTTTTAAGCTGCTAAATTTGCTATGCAGCAATGCACATGGCAAATTTGATATAAGAATCATGGCAGGAATCAGGAAAATTGATCAAGGTTTTTAGAAAGACTATATGTCTGTTTTTCCTTCTTAACTAGTAAAGATTTATTGATTGAAATAATATTTATAGATACTTCTCTGTATAAATATGTGTATTGTCTGTCTCCTCTGTTACAATTATGGTGAATAACATCCCATGTTTTAGCACTGAGACTTTCCATGTTTTAACATTTAAAGACTAATATACAAGGGAATCTTTCAGTTCCATTGAAACCAGGACAGTTCGCTTAGAATGAAACAAGAATAAGCCAAGGAATGAAGGACATTTTCTTGTTTATCACTATACTTTGGCACCTAGATTAGAACCTAGCATATAGTTGGTATTCAATAAATATTTTGGATGGAGGAATTAGCAAAATAGCACTTTATGTATTTATTGATCATTTCCCTCCTAGTGTGACAATAAACTGAGAGTTGGGTGACATTTGAATGGTACATTGCATGGTTAGGTTTGTTTTGTAGGGGAAGTTGGTATTAGGGTCTGTTTTGGTTTGCTAATGCAGCCAGAATGCAATATACCAGAAATGTGTTGGCTTTTACCATGGGGATTTATTAGTTTACAAATTTACAGTTCTGTGACCACAAAAAATGTCCCAATCAATACATCAACAAGATGATACATTCTCTGAAGAAAGGCTGATGGCATTCAGGGTCCTCTGTCATATGAGAAGGTGCATGGCTGGCAGCTGCTGGTCCTGCTTTCTTATCTTCTGTTGTAAGCTCTCTCCAAAATGTCTCTGGACATTTCTCTCTCTGTATTGTCATAAAGGGCTCAAGTACAGGATTAAGACCCATATTGAGTGAGCTGGGCCACATCTCAATTTCAACCAAAAGGTCCCATCTGCAATTGGTCTGCCTTCATAGGGATGGATTAAAAGAACATGGCCATTTCTGGATTACATAATAACTTCAAATCAGCACACCCTATCCTCTGGACCCCCCCCAAAAAAAGAGAGATTCTGATTAACCTCACTGAACTTCTTCATTAGACCTCTAGGTTAAGATCTAGGCAGGAGACAATTGAAAGTTGGTACAAATGCTCAAGAATTCTTGTGGCAAAACAAAGACAACAGAGGGGAGATTTCAACTGTGAGCAGACCGAGGGTAGAGGACTGGGTCTGGAAACTTAAGGTAATGTTCAACAGATTCTGACACATCTAGGAACATGATTGTGAATTATTATTCCACTTAAAATTGACAGTAAAAATTACCCATCATATTAACTGTTGGTAAAGATGTTGTGAAATGGGAATCCTTGTACATTCTTGGTAGTTATGTAAAATGGTGCTACCACTGTGGAAAATGGTTTAGTGGTTCCTTAAAATGTTGAACATAGATTTGCCATATGACACAACATTCCCACTTTTAGGTAGCCACTTCAAAGCCATGAAAGCAAGGAATCAAAGAGACATTTGTACACCCATTTCAACAGCAGCATTATTCACAAGAGCCAACCCATATGGTTGGATAAATATGATGAATAGATAAATAAAATGTCATTGTGCCATTTTGAATCTATTATGTACCCAAGAAAAGACCATGTTTTCACCCTGGCCCAATGCTATGGGGAAGCTGTTTCTTTTAATCTTGATTCAATATTGTAGGGCAGAAACTTTTGATTTATCTCCACAGAGACAAGACATGCCCAATTGTGGGTGTGTCATTTTGATTGGATAGAGATGTAACTGCCAATTTGGGGTAGGTCTTGATTAATTTGCTGGAATCCTTTAAAAGAGGAAATGTTTTTGAGAAACCTCAGAAACAACACAGCTGACAGAAACTTCTGAGCAGAGCTGAGATAGATGCAAACACTTGGATGACAGGTGCACAGATGTTTAGAGACACTTGAAGCATAGCAGATGTTGTCATGAGATGTTAAGCAAGCCAGCATCTGGAGAGAGCCAAGGGAAGCCAAGATGAAAGCTAGCCCTAGAGAAGCAAAGTGAGGAAGCTGACAGGAACAGAGGCTGAAAGCAATGGAACCCAGGGGCAAGGGAGCAGTGGATGCCAGCCACATGACTACCCAGCAGACAGAGGTATTCCTGACCCATCAACCTTCCTTTAATTAAGGTATATCTCCCTGGATACCATAGTTTGGACATTTTTGTAGGTTTAGAACTGTAAACTTGTAACTTATTAAATTCCTCTTTTTAAAAATCATTCCATTTCTGGTACATGGCATTCTGGCAGCTAACAAACCAGAACAGCAGTGAATACATACGATGGAATATTATTCAGAGATAAAATAGAATGAAAACCTGAGACATGCTACAACATGAAGGAATCTTGAAAACATTGCATTTAGTGAAACAAGCCAAATATAAAAAGACAAAAATACTCTATGATTCCACTTATACAAAATAACTAGAATATGCAAATTTATATAGACAGAAAATAGAGTACCAGTTACCAGGACAGCAAGAGGAGAAATGGAGAGTTAATGATTAATTGATACAGAGTTTCTGTTTGGGAAGATGAAAAAATTTTTAATGAATGTTGATAGTGGAAGCACTACATTGTGAATGTAATGAATATTTGAACTGTGTCTCTGAAAGTAGTTAAAATAAGAAGTTTTATGTTGAATATGTTACCATAATTTCAAAAATACCCATCAATTAGCTTTCCAACTCCTATCATTTATCATTTCATGATGATGTTTCTAATGCCAATGTTTGATGAATGAAATCAATGATCAATAATGTTTTTTTAAATTTACCAGCAGGACTACATTTTATAGTATGAAAAGATCATCTGGTATTGTGGATACTACTGTGGAATCCTCTTATAGAGTGGATATCTTTATTAGAGTAACATAACCCCTACAGCAAGTGACCAAATGTATCATCTATTGCTCTTCCTTATTGATCAGTGTCTGTTTTATACACACTTCTTGAGTAAATGAGTGGTGGTGTACTAAAACTGACCCGTTATATTAGAACATGCATGTCATATTGAATATATAAAGCACATATTATCTCTATGTCTTGTATCATAGTTCATTTCTAGTTTATACTCATTTCTAAATAATTTTATAACACTTTTAGTAACTTGCTGACAGAAAATAGTGGCTTGAGTTTAAGCTCTTTATTATTTTATATTAATTTATGGATCTTTCAGAACAATTTCTTTCAGAAAAAAAAGAAAATTTTTTCTTCAAACAGCAAATTATGATCATTTCATTCTTCAATTTTGGAATGGAAATCAGAAACAGCAATTTATAAAAACATGTTCATCTTTCTCACTGTTTTGGATTGCTACTGAATCAAACTTGTACATTGCTTTTAATGCTCCTGAAAGTAGGTTATTCCAGTTCATATTTTTAATTAAAAAAAAACTAAGTAAAATATATTTTTAAACTTAAGATATTGCTGGACAGCATTTAACAAATATTTCTATATTTTCTTCTATATTTACTTGCTATCATATTTTAACTTTTAGGGTTTCCTTCTTGACTCATTTATGATATGGATAAAACCTTGAGAAGGGAGATGTTTTAATTATATATCACAAGATTGTATATTATTCTTTTGTTTGTACACTGTATGGTGGGGTCATATTTAATTATATTTCCATGTGAGTATCCCATAATTGCAGCACCATTTGTTGAATTTTTGTTTGGTTGGTGTTCTAGTTTGCTAGCTGCTGGAATGCAATATACCAGAAACAGAATGGTTTTTAAAGAGGAGAATGTAATAAGTTGATAGTTTACAGTGCTAAGGCCAAGAAAATGTACCAATTAAAGCAAGCCTATAGAAATGTCCAATCTGAGGCATCCAGGGAAAGATAACTTGGTTCAAGAAGGCCAATAAAGTTCAGGGTTTCTCTTCCATCTGAGAAGGCACATGGCAAGCACAGTCAGGGATTCTCTCTCAGCTGGAAGGGCACACGGTGAACATGCTCAGGGTTCCTTTTTCCTCTGGAAGGGTACATGGTGAGCACGGCATCATCTGCTAGCTTCTTCTCCTGGCTTCCTTTCTCATGAAGCTCCCTGGAAGGCATTTCCTTCTTCATCTCCAAAGGTTGCTGGCTGGTGGACTCTGCTTTCTCTGCATCTCTCTCCAAAATGTTTCCTCTTTTATAGGATTCCAGTAAACTAATCAAGACCCACCCAAATGGGTGAAGACATGCTTCTACCTAATCCAGCTTAACAACCACTTATGATTTAATCATATCTCCAGGGAGATGATCTAATTACAGTTTCAAACTGTACTGAATAAGGATTAGAAGAAATGGCTGCCTTTACAAAATGGGATTAGGATTCAAACCAGCATAATTGGCTTTTGTTTGCTTCTACTTGTTTGTTTGTTTTTTGGGAAGTGCATGGACTGGAAATTGAACCCAGGTCTCTTGCATGGCAGGCAAGAATTCTGCCACTGAACTACCCTTGCACTCCCTGGATATTATTATTAAATAAAGAAAAAAATTATCTAACTAGTAACAAATAACTTTAATCTGATCACATGTGAGTGAGATGGAAGAGTATTTAATATATATTTAGAAGTACAGTGCTTGGAACAAAGTCAAATTAATGACCAGCTAGATTTTTGTTCTTCAGCAGCACCCCATGACCTGGATGATTTTTCCTGCCTTTCCATTTAATCAAAACCTTCCTTTCATATTCTCCATTACGTGAAGGCTATGAACCCCTGCTGTCCTATTTGAAGGTAACATTATAAATAATTCATTTCAGGTATAAATGGCTGAGATTGGTTTCATGTGTCATTTTTAGTCTTAATTAATTCTTTTTATATCATTAGAATTCTATCTAATGATATCCATCTAATTCACAGACTGTGGGTAAGGAGTGGGTTAGATTGACATCATGGGTCATAAATGAAAAGTCTCTTTTTATGTAAGATGGCACCCCCAACAAAGACCTTGTGAAAAAAATGATACTAGTAACTTAAATGTTGGTGAGGACTTTGATGTAGGACCTTTAGAATTTGGGAAAATCAATATTGGGAACTTAATTTATGTGACCAGTATTGAAAACTCATGCCAGTCACAGCAGTCCTCCACATAATTCTTATTAATACAATTAATGAAAACCTTCTCTTAGTATCATCATGGATTCAAGGTTTCTTTATAGAAATAAATTAGGTATTATCCATCTCTACCCCACCTCACCTTACCCAACAACTGCCTCATCTTGCCCATCATTTTTAACCTTTCTGATCTCTGTTGGATATGGTTATGCCCTACCCTAACACACTTGACACCAATGCAATGGGTTCATTCTACTCTACTCCTTCAGGCTTCATACAGATTTTACTTTCTTAACTCTATCCTGGACAAGTCTCTCCATTCCCCACCTGCCTTATGCTAATTTACACTGATATACTGTTCTTGTTTATGCATTGTTTTGCCCTATTTGCTCAGATCTTCCTTGTTCTAGGCTTCTATGCCATGCTGTACTTTACAACTGTAGCTGATGAAACTGCAAATTCTCACCTGGAGAACTAGTGAATCAGAATGTTTCTAAGTAGAGCCCAGGAATAGTCTGAGTGATTCTTCCCTACACTAAATTATGGAAAAACACCAGGATAAAATCTTAAAATATTAAAACTTAAAACTACACTGAGAAATTCCAAGAGAGGTGGTGAAGTAGGAAGCTCCAGGAATTAGTCTATCTCCCAGGTCAGCTAATAAATAGGCAGGAACTGTCTGAAACAACTATTCTGGGGCTCCAGAGGTCAGCTATCACTGGGCAGCATCCAAGGAAGAGCAGGAGTAAGAGACTGATAAACTGCAGTGAAGACTTGTAAGCAGTACTCTCTACACTGACAGTGGCTGGTGCTTATCCCCCTCTATGATGGCAGACAGCCTCAAGATCCAGTCCTTGGCTATCTACTGTTGTCAGAAAGAGACATAAATGTCCTGTTGCCCAAGAACATGGGAGTATGGATGAGCAATGATCACAGCTTTCAATTACTGAAGTCAGATCTCTGGGCCCTAGCTCTGATGGCAGCTATTGTCTCAGCCTGACCTGAGCAAAAACAACTAGAAGCCTCTGTTTCAATCCTGCCCCCAACAATGTTGGAAGCAGAGTGGGAGAGTGATTTAAAGACACAGTGCCTTCTTAGGGCTGCAGAAAAGAGTTTGTAAAAAGTGGCTATTCCCCTAAAACTGGGAGGGAATGAGGCTGAGCACTGATCACTGCTTTTGATAAGTAAATTGTAATCCTGGGTCTATTCTCAGCTACAGTTTTAACCTGCCCAGATAAAAGCAGTCAGTAGCTTCTGTTTCATCCCTATCCCTAATTGGGTACAGTCTTTAGAGAGTTAAAGCCACAGTATCTCCTAAGATTGTGGGGAATAGTTTGTTGCAGGGTGTAATCTTCTGAGCAGGCTAGGAAAGCAAAGATTCAGGAAGCCATCAAAGGAACATTTGATGTCTTTCCCAGTCTCCCAAATAGAGCACTTTGAAACAGCTTTACACAACTTTAGAAGGTCCCTGACTCGGTTTTGACTGGGAAAAACTGACTTGAGAAGGTCCTTTTGGGGAAGACTCTGCTACCAGAACTTGCTCTCCAGACAAAAGTAACTAGATACAAGAAAATAAGGTTTAAACACTATAGACTCAAAAAAAAAACAACTATAGACTCAAATAAAAACAAACAGAACAGAGTAACATTCCCAAAGAATGAACAGAGGAAAGAACACTTTCTCCTGGGGGGGGGGTGAAAAAACTATGCAAATAGTGCTATCTCAAAAAGTGTACCATATATTCAGGGCAATAGCTGGATGAAGAAGAATTGAAAAATACCTCATCGGTTAAATGCAGCCTATTCTAAAGGTCTAGAATAAGTTGAACCAAATGTGAAAGAAGAGTCTTAACATGAAGCCAATAAAAAATATAAACAATTAGGCAAAAGAGAGAAATTGACCTCCAAAGTAAACACATCAAGATAATAGGATGCTTAGATATCAGCCAAAAATTACTGGTCATACTATAAAACTGGAATATATGGCCCAGTTAAAGGAAAAAAATCAAACCTTCAGAGGAGACAGAATTTGGAACAACTAACCAAATATATTCAAAGAAATCTCTCAAATCAATGAAAGGAAAATATGGCTAAAGAGATAAAGGATATTAAAATGATACTGTATGAGCATAAAGAAGAATTAGAAAAGATAAAAAGAAACATAACTGAAGTGATGAGAATGGAAAGCACAATAGATGAGACTAAAAATATACTAGAGGCATGCAACAGCAGATTTGAAAAGAAAGGAGAAACAATAAGCAAACTAGAAGACAGGACAATCAAAATCTTACATTCACAGAAACAGATAGAAAAAAAGAATGAGAAAAATTGAGCATTGTCTCTGGGATCTGAATGACAGCACAAAGCACCCAAACATATGTGTCATGGGTATACCAGAAGGAGAAGAGTAGGGAAAGAGGACAGAAAGAATATTTGAGGAAAGAATGGCTGAATATTTCCCAACTCTTATGAAAGACATTAATACACATGTTCAAGAAGTGCAACATACCCCAACAGATAAAGTCCTAATAGATCTACTGGGAGATACATGTTAATAAAAATGTCAACTGCCAAAGACGAAGAGAGAATCCTGAAAGCAAGAGAAAAGTGATTTGTCACATACTAGGGAAACACAATAGGACAAAGTGCCAATTTCTCACAAAAAAAATGGAGTTAAGAGAGCAGTGGTATAATATATTTATGGTACTGAAAGAGAAATATTGACAGCCAAGAGTTTTATATCTGACAAGAATGTCCTTCAAAATTGAGAGTTAAAATTTCACAGAAAAACAGATAGACACTGAGAGAGCTCATCAACAAGTGACCAGCCCTACAAGAAATGCTAAAGGGAATTCTGCAGGCAGAAAGAAAAAGAAAGGAGGGAGTGGCTTGGAGTAGAGTGAAGAAATCAATATTATCAGTACATGTAAGTGAAAGGGCAAAAGAGAGGCAAAATAATATATTATATATTAAAAAACAAAATATTAAGTAGCTGAAGTAAGTACGGCCTTTACAGTAATAACATTGAATGTTAATGGATTGAACTTACCAATCAAAAGACAGAGATTGGCAGAATGGACTTAAAAAAAAAAAACAGGATCCATCTATATGCTGTTTACCCATTTTAGACCAAGGGATACAAATAGTTTGAAGGTGAAAGGCTGGAAAAAGATATTTCATGCAAGAAGTAACCAAGAAAAAAAGATGGACTAGCTATACTAATATCAGCAAAAATAGGCTTTAAATACAAAATAATTGTAAGAAACAAAGAAGGACACTATATATTATAAAAGGGGAAATCCACCCAGAAGAAATAAGAACGTAAATATCTATGCACCTCATCATGGTGTCCCAAAATCCATGAGGCAAGCACAGGCAAAGCTGAAGACAGAATTAGACATCTCTATGTTACAGTTGGAGACTACAGATAGAACATCTAAACCAAGTATCAATAA